>QVOB01001587.1:0-13377 GCA_014839585.1 Pseudomyrmex concolor | reverse complement strand
CTACACGATAGTAATCTCTCTTGCGATACTGACACCATCGGGCAGTGAGGCTAAGTACTTATCGGACCGCCCTCGTACATATATATATACATATACATATACACAGAATGTTCTAGAATTCGCGCACACGGAGTGCATAACGTGATGTGTCAGAAAAAGCAGCTTTTCTTTCTGGCAAAAGTGCGTCTGAACATTACTTTTTAAATGAGAGCAACTTTTAACTAACGAATGAGCGCTCTTGGTTACACATGAATCAGGGACGACGTGCGCACGGCGTGCGTGGCGCGTTGTAAGTCGTAGCGTCATGTACGCTATTTTGATAAAGATTTTACAAGAATTATGATATCTTTAAGATTTTATAAGAAATATGATATCTTGATCGCTAGTTTGAATACAACTTACAAGTTTTATAAGAGAAACATTTTCTAAATGTTAAATGGTGAGGGTTCAATGAGATAAAATCAAAATTGTACAGTGACTCGGCAATTATGAACCAATGGTGCCTGACTTTCGAACAGGATACATCCACTATATAATCTTTGTCAATATAACATATTAAAAGTGTTTAAAAAGCACAATCTTGCGACTGATGATGACTGAATAAACAGTCGAAACGTTTTGCACAACTCTGACTATTAATTCTCTACACAATACCCTGCACCATTGGTTCATAATTGCCGAGTCAATGTACAATTTTGATTAAACATTTTCTACTTAATATCACTAAAAAACAAATAAAAGTAAAATAAGTAGATTAGTTAAAATGTGAATGATTTTTATTAAAAATTGTTCTAACATTTTAAAAATGTTTGTGGCTGATTAAATTATTTTAAAGCATATGCTCAAAATGCAGAAGATTTTTTTGTGCATGTTGGACCATTTTTTGCATTTTGAGCATATGCTTTAAAATAATTTAATCAGCCAAAATGTTTTTAAAACGAACAACAATTTTGAATAAAAATCATTTACATTTTATCTAATCTACTTATTATACTTTTATTCGTTTTTTAGTGATATCAATTAGAAAATGTTTCTCTTATTAAGTAAGTTATATTCGAACTAGCGATTAAGATTATCATACTTCATAAAATTTTAAAGATATCATAATTCTTATAAAATCTTTATCAGCGCACATGCTTACGACGCGCCACGCACGCCGTGCCTGATTCATGTGTAACCGAGAGCGCTCATTTGTTAGTTAAAAGTTGCTCTCATTTAAAAAGTAATGATCAGATGCACTTTTGCCAGAGAGAAAGTTGCTTTTTTTGACACATACAATCACGTTATGCACTCCATATGCGCGAATTCTGAGATACTCTGTGTATATATATATATACATATATATATATAATTTACTCGCCTACTCCGCTAATTTGCGGTTGAGTCAAAAGCGTAGCGGACAATAGCTGCATCGCTTCTCGATTATCTTTCGAAATATCCGCATTGTCGTGGAAACCGAAGACTTCCGGCAGTTGAATGAGCGGTAAATTGCGAATGTATGCTAAGCATCCTTCGTAAGAAGTATTTTCCGGCATGTGATAAATTCCGCTCGGAGAAAAATAGTAGCTACATAAGAAAACATGAGTTCTATAAAAGAGAAGACCATATCGTGCCGCGTCAGGGGAAGTATTTCTTGGAAATTTCTTTTCCGGCTGCCCCTACTAATGCGCGCCGTTTTCTTTTGGTTTCCACCCGAGATCGAAGGAGAACGGCGCGCGATACGAAAAATTGTTTAAAACAAAATTTGTATAGTTTCGAGAGGAATATAAAACGATGCTATTAATTTGACTTTGAATAATTGTTTAGGTCGTATAATTGAATAATTGTTGGGAAGGTCATATAAAAGTCACTTTTATTTTCTTAAATAAAACCTCTTATTTTTCATTGCATTTTCTTACAGTGGTGCACTCTTCTGTAATATAAGTAACAAGAAGTTCGGTTTTGGAGTCACAATTTTAATAAAACTTTGAAGTCGGTTTTGTATTTTTGTTGAATTTTCTCACTCTTTGCACATTCATTTCACATAAAGAAATATGTTCGATTCGTTATAAGCAAAGTGAAAATGCGATATCCCTAGATTCACAGCAGCACAAGCTATAATATTTATGTGAATAGAAATGGCTGAATTCGTAAAGCGCATATATCTATTTATAGTATTTATAGTATGTGCATATAATATATACTACATGTAACTTCAAGTATGAGTAATAATGAATGTTACAAAAAAACCCCAAAAAATTATTTTTTTAATGCATAAATACCTGGATTTTAGTCTAGATCGCCTAAGATACAACACGAAAATAAGCAAAAAATTGTAAGTATTTTGAATAGTAAAAGTAAAATATTTCCAAACATCAATTAGTCGCAATATTTTGCCATTATTTTCTTTTGTTTCTTAAAACAAATGTTTTTAGTTTATTAGACACTAAAGTACGTAAAGAATAGTGAAAAACAAATTGATAAATATTAGAAAGAGAGAATGCATACAAACCTAAATATAATATGGCTTAAAATGACATCTATTGGATATTGCGATTAAACGGAAAGTTTTAAATATATGATTGTTATTAACGTAACAATAATGACTTCTGTCTTTCTATCACTCAGTCTTTCTTTCTCGGATCTCACCATTCGACAAGAAATTTCTTGCTGAACGAACTCCCATGAGATAATTTCGCATTTTCACTATGATGAAAGTTATTGAATCGCGCGAGCTACATTTTTCGAATTTTTATTATATTTTAGATACAGAATCGACTAGTTGAGTTAAAAATAAATACATGTATATATTACTGTGATTTTGTGATGACATCAAAATTATAAAATTTCCTTAATAGAATATTTAACAGACGTCTATCTTTATCGTCAGTCACTCTGCCTCCATAATTGCATTCCCCTGTCAAGTACAAAAGTGCATTGAACGGTACTTCGTCATAGTCGTTTAAGAAAAGCTGAATGAAAAATAAAGAAACATTGTATAATTATTTGATTTTATAATAATAACAATATCAACTAAATTAACAAAAAGAAACAAGAAAAAACGCTGGCGTACTTGCAATTGCATTATAGAGATATGCAAATCAGTTTCGTTGAATTCGTAAGGTATGTTCCAACCGAGTGGACCAAAACTTCGTCTCTCCAGTACTACTGCGTGGAAGAAGCACAGAGAGAACAACAAACTTCTCCACTCAATTATTTTTACACACTTGCGGAAGAAATGGGGATTCGAAATGGGATCGTGCACGTAACTTCGCAGCAGATTGTTCTTCAGCCCCTTCGGCGGCTCGTTTGTCATCTTAATTCCGTTTTGCAATATAGATACCGGAAATTCTTTGAACGGATAGCTGGTCAGCCATATGCGGAACTTCGGATGCGTTTTCTCGGGCACGATAATCTCGTCGCATATCCGATCGAGTTCTTTCATCCAGGATACGGCAAGATGACAGTTTTGCAAGATGATCCACTCGCCGAGCTTGATACCACGATCGATCATATTAATCGCGACCGGGCCCTGACCCTGACCGAGCGAGATCGTTACGAGATCTTTTTTTGAGATTCCGCAGTCCTCGGCGAATTTAATCAAATTAGCCATTGGGTCTGAACCAGATGAGAGCACGAAGATGAGAGGCGTAACGTTGCTCGAGTCATCGTATGAACTCTGGAGATCAAACGGCGGCGGTTCTACAAAGAATATGCCCATGTGATAGATAATGAAGTTTTGAACGGCGGCAACTAACTTGTCTGTTCTCACGCATTTCAGGATTACGAGCTTCCTTAAACTCTCGCCTACGTTCTCGAATGGCGGTGGAAACGGATGTTCTTGCGGATTTGATAGATCATAATATTGTTTCCACTGTGATATATTAGATTGAAAGGATTCCTTCAGTTTCTCAAGACCAGGCAGAAGATTAGCCCTTACAATATCGGACCAGGATTTATCGGTTAACCAGGAAGGATTGGGATTTGGATAGGGATTGTCCAGAACTATTCCGCCCGTCAAAAAGAACATCCAAAGTTCCTCTTCGAGTTTATAGTCAGCTCGTAGCAGATCGATACAGAGAACCAGAGAGAATATCAATTTGTCCTTCTCGAATAGAGAACGGCACACATTTCTGTAGATGCTTGCTGTAAAGTACGAGTTGAGATTGTTCATTCGCGTGTTTAGATTATCTGAATGCTCGCTATAGGCTATCGCCATGATGTAAAGATGTATGAACCAAAATAGCGAATATTGGTACATGGGATCGATGTTGGCTAACTCGGAGATACAAAAGAAGAGAACAGCGCCGTGCTTCGAGACGGGAATGTAGCCATTGCGAGCTGTGTCTATCTCCGCTGTAGTCTTTATCGCAATCTTTTGCTTCGATTCAATATCTTCAGACAGCACTTTCGATGTCGAGAGTATCTTAATAGCGGTTTCATCCTCCAGTATGTTACCCTCCGATGTCGTAAGAACCTCTAAGATCTTGTCTTCGATTTCCTTAAGGATTCGTCTGTTGTTCGCGCCTTCTACTATCAGCTGATTCTTCTTCTCTTCCAACGCTGGTAGCTCTTTAGCTACAACTATGCCCAACAACTGATCCTGTAGACCTTGCGATGTGATCATGAAGTTCAATAGAGTCACCTTCACTACGATTTCGGGTAAATAGTGCGGATTTCGAAGACGCGTAGTGATATAGAATCGAAAATTTGTATTGTACTCTAGTATGGTCTCGCCGAATTTGATATATAGTACTCCACGCTGCTTGTACACTCTCTTCAGCAGCACAGGCTCTAGAATCGCGTCGATCTCCTCCAGAATATTTTCTAGCAACACCGGCAAGCCCAGCTGAATAGCATTCTCCATCACTCGCGCGTAATTAGGATCTGTGAGTTTGATCACCGCCAACTTGTTTGGCTTTTCCATATTTTTTATCCACTTATTAGCTTGATTCTGCGGATCGATCATGAGCGGCCAGCGATCGGCTTGTTTCACAATTAATCCGTTCTCCACGGAAAAGTTGTCGTCCGGTAATCCATGGATGATCCATTCTCTGATTTTCATTGGTTCACCAAGAATATCGATTAGACTGAATTTAGCTGTGCACGGTAGAGCTGCTTTTACGCAAGAAGCGTGCCACTGGTTGATCAATTTGTTTCTATATTCTATCGTAAACGCGCCAAGGTAGGCTATTATTCCGGACGACAGTAAAACATCTCCGATCACGTTATCCAGACTGATGCCCAGAGTAGTGGCTATCTCGCTCCATCTGATCTTTTCGCCGCCCAGACCGCTTAGCAGTTTCTCTGCTCTCTCTAACTTTTGCGTACAGTAATCGATCTGATCTTCGAGTTTCTTCTTTTCGCGCATGCATTCGGCGAACTCGTCGTTCAGCGATTGCAGTTTCTGCGATACCTCCTGCAAAAGACTTCTCTTGTCGGTGAGCATCTCCATCTGTACGGCTAGTGCAGCTTCAGCCTCCGCTAACATTGCCTTTTTCGGCGCGACGACCTTGATCACACGATCGTACACTTCCATTGCGCGCACCCACTTGCAGAGACCCTCGCAGGCGGTGGAAACCTTTTTAATGGCTTCTGGTTGAAAGCTTCGATCATTAATGAATTTATCACGAATACGTTTCATGTACGCATGCGGTATATTATCCTTGTCGAAATTTTTAAGATTTTCCAGAAATTTTATATCACCTAACATTTTGATAGATGCAGGCCAATAGTCGTCTATTATCTGTCCGGTGATTGGATCTTGAACTTTTTCTGGTTTTATACCCTTTAACACGCAAATTGCTTCCATAACTAATCTGACACCGGCCGGTGGACTTTTCATTGCTTTCACGATTGTAATATCCGCCGGTTTCAGAGTATCTAACGCTGCCAAAGCGGCTTCCAGCGCCGGAGTAGCCTCAGCCAGGTCACTTTCACAGTCATCTTTAATCGCCTGAGCCGCCGCTGCGGCTTCATTTGCTAGAGCCTCGTCGGCAGCGACGATCTCTTTCTTCGCTTCCACATTGACGGTATCTTGCTCGATCCGAATCATCAACTTGTCGCTTAACTGCGACTGCTCCACTAACTTTGGCTGCAGCCTTTGCAGTTCCTCCTGCATAACTGTCACCTGACCGGCGGCAAAATCCAGTTTTTCTAGACCGGTCTCATAACGCGTCTGCTGAAGAGTGATTTGCTCGGTCTTCTGCGCATACAGTTTGTATAGAGATTTAATCAACTGAAGAAAACTTGTAGGAGTGATATAGTACCGTCTACCGTGTGTCAAGTAATAATCCTCGCTTGTCAGAGAGACGCTCATGTGAAATTTTTTACATATTTGCACGCATTTCTCTCGTAGTTTTGTGCCAATGTCTAAATCCCTTAACGACATTCTGGCTATCTTCTCAAGGGCGTCTTCTGGCCACAGTGTGTACCAATCTATGGTACAACAATTGATAAGTGATGGAAACATCCTGAGACGATTTCGGAAAGCATCGCCTATCGGTGACATCGTTAGGATTATATGTAGATTCTTTTTGATCCTATCAATAAACATGTTATATAGCGTCATCGGCGTCGTTTCTAATTTCTTACCACCGCTTTCTTCTCGCGCGATCGACGTCATCTTATCTAGGATCTCCGCTTTCTCTTCCATTCCGTACAAATGCGGTACGTCTGCAGTATTCAGAATCATACTGATATCCTCAATGAAGGACTCATTCTTTATCTGATGGTCGCCGAAAATGAAGGTAGTGGACTTGTCATCGCAGCCGACACGCAATAGCAAGTTCTTCAAATCTTCCCGCCACTCCAAATGTCCATAAGTTTTCGTGATTTCGATCTGATGTATCAAGTACTCGCACATGCTGGTTGCCAACTTGGCGTAAGAATTGCGGCCGGAACCGTCCACTCCAATAAGCAGAGCGTGACCTTTATCCTGTAACAGCACGCGCGAAATACGAGAGATGTGTTCGATAGCGTATCTAAATAGTACTAAATTCATCGGCGTTTGTGAGATTGTATTATACTCGGCTAGATAATAGTCCATTTTCTCCTGAAGATCCTCTAGATCTGTTACCTCATCGTATATCTTCGGCTCAGCGTCAGGTTCAATGTAATTTCCAAAGAAAAGATCGCATATATGAGAACTAGTGACCATTTTCTCGTTTGGCTTCAGCAATCTCTCGAGCACCTTGTCCAATGACTGGCGCAGTTTATCGTAACACGTATACTTCACTATTTTGAACAATGTTTCGCGATCGGTATCATCTATCAATCGGTCGTGGAATATGCGATACACTTCGTGAACCCACAATCTAATGAACTTGTTTGGATCTTTCATTTTGTTGGCTGGCACCAGAAGCACGCCGCTGATGACTCGATTGAAGTCACGCAGATTAAACAAGTAATGACCCCTCGATGGCGTCGGTAGAAAAGTTTTGATAGCCGCGAGGAACACACTTAAAGTAGCGTTCACTATCATTTTGCTCAGTCGCGAAACTTCCACGACGAAGCCTTTGGCAAAGTGCCACTCGAGAATCGATGTGAAAATCCTCGTCATTGTGGTTTCCTCAAAGGAATCGATACCGATCATATGCATGTGACGAGTAAATCTTGTTGTTACAACGTTCGAGCCGCCTCCTGACGGTAACATAGCTGCGATCAGCAGGATGTCTACTAGGTACAGCATTGAAGTGTCTTTCGGATCGAACCAATATCCGTGATCTACCCATTGACGAAGTAGCTCAATCGGCGGTTGTGCACCGTAAACTTCTACTTGCGGCATGCTGAGATCGTCTACAAACAACACGTATTTTTTTCCCATAGCCGGACCGTAAACTCCCTTTCTTCTTCTGTCGAGCTTTGACATGACTATCTCCTGAGTCTGCGGTGCATTCGTGCGCGCGCTGAAATTTATAATATTTTCTAGAAATTTTTCCCGGGGTAACGATACGAGATAATTCAGCACGATCGCGGATTTGCCGGTGCCTGTGGGACCCACAAACAAAAGCGGTATTGATCGATGCAAACATTGTTTAATGAAGAATAGTTGGATGCACATCTCAGTTGTTTGAATGATCAGTTCGCTGGCCTTCGCCGTTGTAGGTAAAGGTGCCTGAGAAAACATTTTAAAAAATCTTACTTTTTTTGTTATGTTTTTCTTTTATCTCTTTCTCTCTCTCTATTTATTATTCGTTTTTTGTAATAATAATACATGCAAACTTTTTCTACTACCTGTTTTATTGTATCCATCCAAGATATCCAACATCCATTGTTTCTCTTATCGTAAATCCAATCGAACACCGTACCTCTATCGGGAAAGAGCTGTTGTTTTGTCAGCTTGAATATTTTCGGCTTAGGATACTCCTCGATATTGCCAACCAATAATTTTCTTAAATATATGTCAAAGACTTTTCTACTTTCACTTGTTAATGTCGAGCACATGCCCCAAATAATGCTAAAAAGTAACACGCATTGAAGCCACAAGGTGCTCACTTGTGTTTCTTCCGCTAATATCATCGTGAATACTCTTGTGAAGGACTATATGTTGCCACATAAAATATAAAATATAAAATATATATTAATATATACATATAGTATCAAAATTTTTATTTTATATATTTATAACATTTACTAAAAATTAAATTATATATAAAATATATATTGTAAATATATTTTTCTAACTCCGCAAGAAACTTACAACAAATTTATGATTCTCCGACGTGTCTATGAAAGTTTTGCAACTACGGAGCATAAAACGTAATATCGGTTTTGTTAGCCACTCGACCAATTCGACGATAAGTTCGAACTGTTCTATCAACAATTTTTCCTTCAAGAACTTTTTGTAGGATTCGAAGATAGGCGACCAGCCCAACTGAGACGGCTCCATGTAAATCATGCCGCATCTGCTGACAGTAGCGGGCGAGGCATGTTCAAGATCGGCCGCTTCAAAGAACATATTCATCTTGGCAGACATCTGTATGATCTCGCCGGACATGAGACAAAGCTTTTTGTTATCGTCTAGCACTGTGTTCATACTTTCAATCCAGATTGCGTCTACTGGACCGTCAAACACGATCCACTTACGATCCACAGATATGGACTGCGCGAATTCACGAAACGTGTTGGCCAACACACCATCACTCCACTCGTGAGATACCGGATCGAAGCTACCATATAACTGGCTTAGTGTAATAGCTTTGGGATTGATCACTCGATAGATCGTGCGAAATTCTCGCATCGTGGATTTTCGCCTACCCGATAGATCGCCTAGAGATGCGGCCAAAGTCTGATAAGCCTGAGTTTTTCCGCCTAGAGTGGTGCCAATGAGCATCAAACCATATCGCACGAGTAACATCTCATAAATCTGCACGATTTTCTCTAAGTACCACTCGGTAGCTTGAAGATTCCGTTTCTCTAGATTCTCTTTTAGCTGTTGTATAAGTTCATCACGATCCGGCTTCGGCAAGGTAACATCCGGAAAAAGATCCATATAAATACTGATAAAGAGAGTAACGTCTTGCGAAAAGAACTTGGGCAGATTGACATCCATAATGGCGCGAAGAACGAGAGTTAATTCTTTCTGCGTCGGATATTTGAGTTTTAAATTGCCGGCCGCTATCAGCACAGTTTTAACCGCTCGCATGCCATAATCGTAGTGATTCTGAAAACTAAGTTGTTCTGAACATAATTTGTACGTGTAAACAATCTTCTCGGCGAGCATCTTGGCATTAAAGAAGCCATATGAATAGAGAGTAATTTCACCGATCATGACGTAATCCGGTATCATCATGGCCACAGTTCGAAACAGCGCCTTCAAATTGTCCGGCAGCTCCTGTCGGCCGGCGTAGCCTGGGTTCATCGTGATAATGACGTTGCATGTAGGATTTAGCTTCAGTTCGATGCCCTCAAACATAAACTTTTCCATCTTCATACTAATGGCCATCTGTATCGACAATATCTGCTGCGCAATTACGGACAACACTTCTACCTCGATCCTGTTGAACTCGTCAAAGCACGCCCAGGCACCAGCCTGCGCGATACCCTTGAAAAACTTGCCCATTGCTTTATAATCAAGTCCGTCAGAGCAGTTGAATACCACGCACTGCTTGGCCACGGCCTTCGCGAGGTCTTTGGCCGTTTCTGTCTTGCCAGTGCCCGCTGGTCCTTCCGGAGATCCACCAAGATTCATCTTTAATGCACCCATCAGCGTTCTGTAGCAGCGATCGGTCAGTGGCGTTATCACTAGCCTAGACGTGTTGCCTAGATATTCGAAAGCGTACATAACGTTGGTCGTGATCATGGAAACAGTGATACAGTCGTCTAGCCAATAGTAACGCAGCTGTGCTATCCAATTGAAGTCACTGGGATTGTTGACCTTCTCATCGATCAACAGCTTTACCACATCCCGCGCGTGCACATCTATCACTATCAGAGCGTTCAGTGTTATCCTAGTGCCGGAACTCAACAAGCCGCGGACGAGCATCACAATATCTTCTATTTGATCGTTGCACTTCAGCAAGTAAGTTTTTAGGGTGTTATCGCTAAAGCATTCGTATACTTCGCTGGTCCAGTGTACTTGGCTGCTGCAGATAACAATTTGACCGGGCCACACAAGCACCCAATCTTCTCGGTCTTCCTCAAAATAAGCGAGTATACTCTGCTCGGCGATATCGCGCAGTGAGATGACCATAAGGTTTTCCACTTGACACAACCATTTCTCGACCATGCCCTTTGCGTCGGCCGGATAAATTTTGCCGCTCAGAGACACGTATTCATCCTCGACTGACAGTATGCCCACGACTTCCTCGTCCTTGGTGAAGCGGAGCTTACTAATACCTTCGAAGCACTTGCGCAGATGGGGCTGCACCCGCTGCGGATCTTTGGTCTCGGATAATATTTCCAGCAACTCATCGTTCGACAGAAAGAAGAATCGTGGGAAGAACAGACGTTTCTTTTCCAGATACTCATTCAGACCTTTTTGGATCTCTTCAAGTAGCGAATTGCAGAGCTTCAGCTCTTGTAGCATGTTCGACATTGCGGTAGCATCGATCACTCGTCTGTTCTTCAAAACATATAGCATTATTTTCCGCCAGATCTCGTCGATCCTAAAAAAGTTCCGCGATTCGGTCGGCATCTGACGCATAATGTCCTCGCTGCTAAATATCGGCTCTAGATACATCCACGTGGCCTGACAGAGCAGCCACTGATCGATGATGTCCTGCATCAGTATCAGCTTTTCTTCCCATTCCTGCATCTCTTTCTCGAACGCTTTAACATAAGGTGAACCGCGCATGGTCTGTGCCTTAAGAATGTGATCATCAAGCAACATCTGTACGTCATCCACAGCGGTCAATATAAACACTCTGGTTTCGCGATAAGGAATTAACTTGAAGTACACTTCTTGCCATTCCTCTTTCATTTTTTGTAGATTTTGTTGTAGTATATACTCTTTCGTAGCTGCCGATGCTATCTCCTCTAGCTTGGCGATAAAAGCTGGCAGACCGTACTCGATCATCTCAGACAGACTGCTGATCTCCGTCGGTACTATCTTCACATCAACAATCTTACTGATGCTCTCCCAGTGTCGATCTTGCAGACCAGGCGTGCAAATGACCTGCAACACCGGAATAAACTGCCGAAATTTTTCCACTTTGCCGCGCACCATTTCGGCGACACGTCTCGCGCTTGGCACATCCGTGAGAACGCGCGACAACTTATACAGCAATCGCCATGTGTTCTCGGTGTTCTCGCGCACTTCCTCAGCGTCTAGACCGAGAAAAGAACCGTAGAACCACCGATCGTAGTTACGATGGAAGTTCAGAGCAGTGTGCCAAAGTTTGTCAAAGATTTCCACTGTGCTAAGCATGGGCGGTAGCTCTGTATACGGAGTCACCTCCATGTCCAGCAGCCCCTCCTCCTCGTTGATCTCCTCTGCCTTCTTGCGCATTTGCGCCATAGTTGCGGAGATTTGTTCGATCTCCTCTACGGTTTGCTCCATTTCTTCCATCGTGAGGACCGGCGGGTCCTTTCGCTTGAATTGATCGATTGCCAGCTGCACGGTGATTATCTTCTTTTCGAAAGTGTCTCGTCTTGTACGAAGCACCGTCTCTAAAAATTCTTTTCTCATGTTCAATCTGCTGGCCGCTAGTTCCATCACGTTGTCCATTTCTTTCGGCCAGGTGATGGTGCGCGTGTTTAAGTGGATGTCCTCGTCCGAGAGCGGCTGGTAATCGAACAGGAACAATGTCAGCTCAATCGAGCGAGCTAACCGTCTTTTCAGATTGAACATGGTCGTGTCGCGACTCTCGCATAGATAATTGTACAGTTCGACCACTTGCTGCGTCGTTTCTGGCATCTTGGAGATGGCATCCGCTATTTTGTCAAAAGTCGAGCACAAGTCGTGATTATTCGCTCGCATCTCGGTCGCAAAAAAATCACATATTGTACTCCGTAATGTGAACAGAATTGTTCTCATCGCGTCGTTCACGGTGCTACAATCGATTGCTATCATATTCAACGGAACCTGTTATAAAATAAGAAAACTATATATTAAAGTACTGACTTTTTTAAGATTTAATAAACTTACTTTATTTCGAAACATGCAAATCTCTTTTCGCAGATTGTCGTACGCTCTTATTTGCTGTTCGAATTCTCGCAACAGCGGTATTGATTCCAGACTAAAAAAATCGTTTAATTTCTTCTCGGCCATTCCGCTCGTGACGTAGAGCAAGTCATGGTAGCATTTGAGATAACTTGTAGGACCAAACATATGCTTAATGACTACGTCCAATACATCACTGATGATATGCATTACCTGTGATAACACGCGTTCACGTCATTAGACAAGCATTTGACAGGACATTGTCTCATTACCTCATCCTCGAATCGCGATATTGAAAAGAGGTAACCCATATGTTTCAATTCCGGAAACAGAATGGCATCGATTTTTGGTATGTTGGTGCTCACTGCGATAATTTTGTCAAAACATCGCGAGATCATCGTATGCAGCTCTAGGACGTTCGGCGTGATGCGCAGCTCCGTCGTGCCGAATCTTGGCTCAACTTTTAATATTACGAAAGGATGTCTACAATATATACAATATGCTATTTATTCGCAAGTCCATCAACATAAATTGACAACGATGATATTTCGGAAATACAGTAGTGCCTCGTGTATTTGCCGCATGTTTCTCTCAATATCTCTCTGCAAGTTATCCCTATTAATTTCTAGAAGTGCCTCGCAGAAAGCACTCGTCCTAGGCTTTTTGCGAAGGATTTCTAGAAATTAGTACCCAGCAAACATTTTAGTTACAAAACTATATCCATCTGTGTCCTCAGAAGGATATGGTTTTGTAACCATGTCTGTCAACATGTGAAATGTCAAAATGCGACCAAA
>QVOB01001586.1:0-22405 GCA_014839585.1 Pseudomyrmex concolor | reverse complement strand
AAAAAAAAAAAAAAAAAAAAAAAAAAGTGAAATTTGTGGTGAGAGTGACCTAATCAAATGACATTTTTATTTCTATGCTTGCCTCGACTCGTGAAGGAGAGCGTCTGTACCCGACGAGGAATAAATATCAGCGCTATGCTCATTATCTTTACTAAAAGGCGAAACAGCTGTTATTGTAGTTATCGTCGCCGTGGCGTTTGTGGACGTTCCGAGTATAATATATATATATATATATACTATACACACGCGTGCGCGCGCGCGCAATTGTGTAATCAAAGGAAGGTCTGGCGATAGAGCGATTCGCGGAAATCGGTGAAAACGGCCGTATACAAGTCACAATGTGTTCCACTGATATGTAACTTATTGTTAGTATGTAACTTCGAGAAACTCGACGCCGTGCGTTCATTCATCTAGGGATCTTAGGTCTTAGGTGACCGAAGTATATGTTTCGTTTAATTTCAACGAATTGTTTTTAAATCAAAATGCGAAATCGCGCATCGATTTCAAACGTCGCGCCGTTTACGATACTCGATTTTTCAGTTGACGTCGAGGAAGATTGCTGTGTACTCGAGATATATACAAATACGTAAATGTATAACTGTCGTCAATTTCGCTTCCGAGGAATTGAGGTGATTTCGCCAGCGAATATACATAGGTATATTGAACGAAGTTGCGTATCGGAAGCTTGACGTTGATTTGACGTTTGCTCAAAAAAAAAAAAAAGAAAAAAAAAGATAGTGAAGTAAATCGCGTTTAAGTACTACTTTACACTACGTAAGAATTTTTACATCGTAATTTTAAGTCTGTCATATTTGTTGTTGTCGACATTATTGTGCGTAAGATCGTCGTCGCGCAAAAACGTCGATCGAAACAATATCATCAACGCGCGATTGCACTAGATTATTGCGTTTTTTTTTTTTTTTTCTTAATCTTAAACGCGATACAACGATTCTTGTTAAGACGTAAAACATACGATCGATAAGATCGATCTCGCGACGTTGTGCAGAAAGATAAGTGCACGAAAGTCCGTCGGAGCGGATTTAATTGAAGCGTCTACTGTTGTAGCTAAACAAACAAGTCTAGTAGGTTCGCGTGTAACCATTGCGATTCGTAAAAAAAAAAAAAAAAAAAAAAAAAAAAAACATTGTTTCTCGTAGTAGCGCGCGGTCGACGCGTTTCCGAAGTTTAGCCGAGAAGAAAAGTACTCACACCCATATGCGTATTTCCGCTGTGGATACATTTACTTATGTTCTCGGTGGCAATACGAAGTATAAAAAGAAACGCGCAAAGTGTCGCAAATGCTTTGCATTTCCGAATTTTACATTATCGGAGACAGGCACATTATCTATAGATTTCGCGCAAAAGAGCTTCGGCGCTTTGAATATACGTCCATTGTTGTCATGATTGCTTTTGTCTACATTTTTTTTTTTTTTTTTTTTTTTTTTTTTTTTTTTTTTTTTTTTTTTTTTTCCGTCGATTCAACACGAAGTTTGAATTGTTTTTTCGAACAGAGGATTTATAAACGGGCAGGTCTGGTAGATTTAATAATAGATATTGTTGTTTGTCGCGCGTCGCTGCTTTTTTATCTCGAGAATGAACTGTCTGAAAATTAATATGTGTCTTGGAAATTGAAAGTTACGAAATGTCGATGTGTATGCACCGAGCGCCACCGAGATCGTTACGAATAGGCTAGTCTCAAATAATGTACGTGTTGACAGGTAGACACAGGAATATTGTTCTCAATTCTCGTAGAGTAGAGAATCTCGCGTCGGTGAAAAACGATTATTCTCGCTGTTAGAAACTTTTGTCTCTTTCGCTATTTAAAAAAACGCGAATTAACGTTAAATGAATAGAACAAAAACCGGCGGCCGGAAAAAAAGGTGGATCCTAAGACCTAGGAAAAGCGTAAACTATATACATATACATATTATATCTCTTTCCATCCTCTCTGACAATCGTCCATCCTTCGTGGATTTTATCGCACTTCATCCAATCGCGAAAGAAAACGAAACGCAGTCACATTTGGAGCGCAATGATTTGATGATTTTTTTTTTTTTTCATTTTTTTTATTTACAATTCTTAAATATTTATAGACGCTAATTGAACACTTTTTTACTTTTCCGTAAAATGTGATGATCCTTTGTCGATCGAGTAGCTGAGTGAAGTAATGAAATATATTTATGTGATAAATAAGGTTGTGTAATATTAGTACGATAGAACTCCAGTAATTTCGAGCGCGTGGGACCCGATTCTCCCTAGAAATTACTTTCTTCCCATTCCAGTTTAGCGACTGACTGACTGACAGCAAGAAACGAAAGATATTATATATATTTCTCTAAAATGGGGATAAACGCGTGTTACGAGTTGCGCAGTTACTCGAAATCGGGGAATAATTACTAGGGATCCACTACCCTAAAAGATTAAAAGTCAAAATTGTGTGTGAATTGCTCAAAATTACTAGAGTTCTATTATATTTTTAAGATATTTTTAAGATATGTACATATAGTTTTCTTTTTGTTACATACTTATAGAGTAAAAAATTGTTATATATATTATACATATTGTTACATTGTTATATGTTGAGTAGTTTTTATACTAGTGGCTGTAAAGATTTATAAAAGCACTGCCTGGTACAACGACGCGGTGTTTGTCATAGATTTTTTTTTAAAAAAAAAAAAAAAAAAAAAAAAAAACCAACGATCCGAAAATCTCGTTGTTTTTGTGCCCTGATGTTTGATCGCGTTCCATTTTCTTTTTGTCGTCGTGGATCGCGTTAATGAGCGAGAACGTTCCTGGAGGTTTTTCTGCTCTTGACTGCTGTTCATTCGGTCCTTGACGCGAATTCTTAATTACGCTAATTAAGGAAACATCGCGAAATAACTTAGGAGTTCTCTCGTGAGAAAGTGAATCGGTTAAATACAATCAGCGAACGCTCGAATTTCGCGCGCATAGCCGCGTCAACAGTTAAGAGCCGATACCTTTAAATCGCACAGCGCGATCGAAGATACGATCCACCTTGCTCAAACGTAAGATATGTACTTTAGACGCTTCCTCGCGAGGGAGGCGAGAAGCGGGCGAAATCGGAACTTTTTAGGAATTTAATATTGCGAATGCTCCGGCGTTTGACCTGCTTCGATTGCTGACCGATCGATCGTACGACGAGTGGATGAACTATTTTTTTTTTTTTTTTTTTTTTCCAAGCGCTAATGCGTTATACGAAGTACGTGTTGCGCTAAAGCATCGGTTCGGGAAAAATTTTTTTTTTTTTTTTTTTTTTTTTTTTTTTCTGAACTGTAATGCTTCTTATTTCAACGGCGCTTTAGCGACCAATTTATTAAAAATATTCAACCGATTTATATTAAAAATGCAGTATAACATTTTTTGTGTTTTTGTTTAATATTCGATAACAAATATTATATTTCATAAATGTAATTTGAGATCGCGGTGTTTGAGTGATCTTTTGACGATCAATCGGTCAACGAATTAATACGTAATATATTATACGCAGAGCACGATCGCTGCAATATTATGATAAATAGATTCTATATTGGAAACTTAATCCGTAAGATAAACAAATTACCATAAGACGTCTTTCCATATTGTTTGCGCCATGGGGATTCCCGTCGTTTTTCATCTTTCTGATCATTGCGTAACACCCTGCGATATACGTGTACACACCCACATATACACACATCGATGCATTTTGATTGAAAAGAGTCGTGAATGTAGACATTTGGGTTGAAATATTTGTGGATGTAAAAATATATTATCGTAACTCTTTGCATATATATGTGTATAGGTATATATAGTTTGCAACAGAGACATTTATTTTCAAATGCAGTAATTGGATGATCGGAAATGCGACGCGAGATCTACGTGGCGTTGAAAATCCAAAAAGATATACGAATGTAAATAGATTTATTTCTAAACTGTTAAGTAGTAAATTGTAAGGTTTAACGGATCGAAGAATGTGCGAAATGGTTAATCCCGAAGTCCAGTAGTGCTAACGATGGCTGTGATAAGAATAAGGAAAATAACTAAGAAGAAGAATGCAAAAAGAAAAAGCGAAAAAATAAAAACAAAAAAAAAAAAAAACAAACAAACAAAAATCAGCAAAATTAGCGAAGCTTATCCTTCCTCTCTGTCGGGCTAATTTTTAAGATCGATTTTGGATTGATTTTTTGATCACACACACGGTGTGTCGATCTGGGCGTTTAAAGAGTAGCCCGAGTACGTATTTAATTTAACGATCAAAACGATATTTTAGAGACAAAAGATGCTTGGCTTCAAAAAAACATATATTAAAAAAAAAAAAAAAATGATACAATCTTGAAATGTTTGTAAAAAAATCCTCGTATTATAAAAAAAATCATCGTGCTAAATAGTTTTCTTGAGGCTAAGCATACGAGTGGTTCTTCTATTTGAAGTATTCAATAAATACAAAAAAGTTATTTAGATGACTTCAAAAAAAAAAATCTTACCCTATATAAATATTATCTACGACCGAAAGATTTTACGTAGAAAAAACCCGCAAAACTATGCAATAAGAACTCTCAGCTTTTTTGTAGCGTCTTTGCCTTAGTCGATAATAAATGCAATGTTAATTAGTGAAGTTAATTAATTAGTGATATATAAAATCACACAAGGGACATTCAAAATTATCGTATTTTCTTTCCAAAAATTAAGTATATATATAAACACTTAGTAATTAATAGTAATTAATATTTCTGAATAATTACATTATTTTTCTGATTTACCCAATATTTGTTTGTTAAATACTTTTATAATTCGTGATTTAATAACCGTTTAAATCTCTTACTTCGGTCTGTATTTCATTTCACTTTTAATTGGGATTGATTCTTGATTTTTTGCCGAGATTATTCCGTATTGGAAGAAAAAGCGATGGTTTTGAAATCTCCCCTTCTCGAGAGGGAAGATTTGCCTTCTTTGGCCTCGGTTGAGAAAACCCCCGCGACATTCTCGATAAGATATCCGTCGTAGTTTTCTCTCTTGTTCACTATAAAATTAAAACAATCTTATGTGTGCGTGTGGGTGTGTGTGTGTTGCAAATATACATACACATATGTACACACAAATCTAAATTAGCACAAATTAATCAAATGTCAAACATTGTTTGCAATAATATACACATGTACAAAATTACATACATATTGAATAGCGATATAGAGAGAAACACGCAGACTATGACACACATTACCTATTATAGCAGTTACAGATCAATGTTCATATGTCGTACGGATATTTGTATTTAAACATGTTAAATGTGAATCATTGTATCTCGACTGCCGCTTTTTGTGCTGATGAGATGTATATGTAAATTGATGAAAATCTTAAATTGGTAAATTTAATTTTTTTTTTTTTCAGAAACAGAAAAAAACTCATGTTTTTAATTACCTCTACAACATTGGAATTAAATATCTAAGATTAGATTATGTTTGTTTTTTTATTTTTAGAAATTTCTTCTGTATTACCAATTTTGTTTGAGTTTTTTTGCACTTGTGACAAAAATTGAAAATGCAACGAAATTTCCATCACAAGATCATCAGGACAAAAAGTACGCTCCGAAGAATCGGCATTTTTCGGAGAAATCGAAAGAAACGCATTATTGTTAACGATTTTCCGGAGATCTAATCTCGACATCTTACACCTTTTCCTATTCTCGTTGCTGCAGCCGTGGTCCGCTCGTTAAATTTGATTAAAACACTAGAAATCTACATTCCAGGCTTTCAATCATTTGCACGAACCCTTTTCTCTTCACATCTCGCTCTTCTGTCGCTTCTCCCCGACATCTTCTTCCGGAAGATAAATTCTAAGTTGTGCACAAAATTATGAGGTGCTACGATTCATTTATTAAAGAAGACAAACTATATTTCTTTTATCTATATGTTAAGACAAACTATTTTTTTTTATTTTTTAACTCTCATTGTTCACAGAAACTACTTTCCCATTGTGCAATTGAACATCTGAAAATTGAATATTCCAAGGTTGACAAATCTTAATTTGAAAATATTAATGAAAACAATTTTTTTTCAAAGATTGCGAGAACGAGATGCGTTTCTTTGTGCTAGAAGAAACGAAAGAAGAGCGTCACAATGAGACCATGTCGTGAGTAAAACGCAACTGTCCTCTCTTATCTTAGGCGTCCCGAATTTTCCAGGCCCTGGTACTGGCGGCAATGGCACTGGCGCTGGTCTTGGAGCACGGGCTAGAGGCATTGGAGGTCCGCCGGGGGTGGGCATGGGCCTCGGAGGTGGTCCAGGAATGATTGGTCGCGCGGGAAGCTTCGGTCCCCGTGGCGGTACAGGACCACACGGCACCAACTTTCTCGGAAGTGGCGGTGGCGGACCAGGAGCCATGCGAATGGAAAAAATTCATCCCCATCGATACAATCCAATAGGCATGGGCGGCAGTGGTAGTGGCAACTTCGTTCCATCGCACTTCTGGTGATTGTCTTTTTACAAAGACGTAAGTCGCGGTGCGATTAAGTAGCAGTCAACAATCACCGTTTTGACGTCAATCGCTACCGAAGCCCACTTGTCGTTTTGCTGATGTAAGGAATCGTTACATTCGTCACTCTTAACGCGCCGAGAATTAAATGGTAGATCGGATATAAAAGCCAGGTAGAGAGTCAGTCGAATCGGGCAACTGCGTTCCGGGCGCGCGCTTGCGATTTTCTGTCGCTGCATTCACGTGCGTGCTGCTTACATTAGTCGCGAGAAGTACAATAAACACATACTTTCCAGGTTTATGTTTCTGTTTATTCTTCGAATTGCGGCGAGAGAAAATCGCAAGTGCGCACCCACATGCGAACCGAACATAAAACAGTATCCAGTGATATTAATAATTCAATTATAAACAAGTTTTTTAAACTTAAAGTTTGTGATATTCAAAACTTATTTGTCAAAATATCTGTCTCGTTTTATCTATTTATTTTTTACTTGATTGAAACTCGCGTGTGAATACTCATTCTGATACGTCATTAATTGAAATACTGCTGCTGACAATGTTTTCCATCAAACGGTATGAATTAACTTTCTCGCTACAGCCGTCTCTGCTTCGCGCTGTGTCAAAATAAGATTTTTATTTATTACGTATGTAACCGTAAAAATGTAAATTTAAATGCGTTGAGCAAACCGCAGAGCCCCCCGTAGCGAAAGGTTTAAACGTCTTCACTGAAATGACAGAAATTGTGGAAAGAGATCATCGATTGAGGATGTAAACCAGAGCCGGCGCATTTTTTTGTTTTTGTTTTTTTGTTTTTGCAATTCAGGGCATTGACTTCGGTGTTCACGCTTATTGACTTTCTCCGCTTCTTTCTCGCTTCCTATTTTTTGTTCGAGATTTGTTAAGATTTTTGATGCGTCGTCACGTGCGTTTTTTTTTTTTTTAACTTGATTGAAAGTATTTTTTTTATTATTAACCGCAATAATTCAAATCATTTTTTATGTGGAAGATTCTTTGAAAATATATACTCCAGTGATATTTTATTATATGTAATCATATATATTTTTTTTAATATAAAGAAAAAAGACAGAGAACAAAGCCATTACTATTTTTAGTGCTGCAATTTACATATGTATATGAAGCAAAGATTTTAAAAAATAAATTTTTCTCTTAAAAAAAATTGTATAAAAAAGTTATAAATTTTTTTTTGCACTCATAGTTGTATACGTGTGACTACTGAGTTTGAAGTTGTGAGTTTAAAGAATGAATGTTTTTAAAGAACTAAAGTAAAAAAAATAAAAAAAAATTAATTTACTTTAATCTTTAAGTACATATAATGCATATAATGTATCATAGTTTGTTTTCATTTGAATGGATGTATGAATGTATGTGCATAAATTTCTCAGTTTGATGTATCATAAATGTATCAACCAGATCAAATTTAGTATAACTACGTGTAACAAAAAAATTTGAAGTGTGTATTTATTAAAAATGATATATCAAAATTTAATTAGTAATTTTAGGTATTTATAATATATATTTATACACTTATTAGTTATATTAAGTATGTTTTTCTATCATAAATTCTTATATTTATTTTTTTTTTTTTTTGTAAGAGAAAAGACTAATCTCGAGTTTAGATAGAAAATCATATTATCAGAAAAATTGTTTTGCTTCATTGTTAAAAATCACGGAGTAAAATTCAAGAAAAAAAATGACAACTATACAATGAACTTACAAGAAAATTTTCTGTTGTGTCTATACGCGGTAGTTCTTCTTAAACTTGAAGATTTTGTCACTAAAGGATCAATTGTGTGTATATCTTGAAGATAAAACTGACAGAAGCAAGCGAATTAAAATACATACGATACGCATCAAGTCAAAATCGTGAAAATTTGCTCGCTCTTGTACTTTTTCTCAATTTAATTGACTTCGTCTCGCGGAATATGATCAACCTTCCAATCTTAAGAGACGAATTCAGATGCTTCCTCGTTACACTTAGATCACACACATTATTTCGGCCATTCGTTTAAAAAGAAAGAATTATCATTCCGTCAGCTTTTATGACTTTTTTGTACGGAAACGAATGGCTAGGGAAATGAAATTTTTTTAAACTCGGAGAAGCTACTGTGTTGTGTTATCTAGAGACGATATATACTTTATGTCTCTGTATGTGTGTATGATTATCTAATACTTGTCAAAATGTCCATATAAATAAATACCTACGTGAGTGACACACGTCGAAAGCTCTGACAAACTCGAAGCAGTACCTGAACTCGTGAGTTGTGTTAGCTGCGCTAGGAATAAATCAATTAAATAACAAGAAGTGAAGAAAACGGTAGCGCGAACGCCAGAAGTCAATGCACTGTTGCGTCGTAGCCGTATTAAAAAAAAAATTTATATCTACCATATTTTTCGCAATTAATTTTCGACTTTCGAAAATCTCAAGCACACGAGCAGGAGATACGTACTAGCAAATGTTCATCCAAAAAGTCCGTAATACTAATTTTTATTTTATTTATATTATCATTTTTAAAAATTGCACGGAAAATATTTTATTACTGAGACGACAGAGAAACAGGAATAAATAATTTATCATTAGAAACAAGTTGTCTGTGTTAAATATGTAAGTGAATTCGCGAATGAGGAATTAGGAATTAGTATTAAGTATGCGAATTATATAGTAATTTTATTATGGGATAACTTTGTTTCAAAATGAAACGAAATCGCGAAATAGCTACTCAAGACGATGCGCTAAAAAAAAACAGTAACGTTATCCACATCAATGCGTTTGCAATTATATTTAAGGCTTTATTAGATTTGCACATAAACTATCGTAAAAAAAAGATAAATTTTATTTTAGTTTTAATTTCATTTCAGTTTTCAATTTATAACCTTTGCATGTGCATACACACACACACACACACACGTTATTCTCTGTGTGAGATTTTTGCTTTTGTCTAGCTGATAACTGTCTCTACCTGGGTTTTTAATTTTCTACTGCGATCGTGAAGTTTGCAAAACTTATCTTTTTACTAGAGCAGACACAAATAGGCCAGAGAAAGTTTTATCATCAAAAACATTTCAAGATGGAGACACACTGACTATATATACGACGCTTATCTCAGAGCGCGTATATCAAGTTAAATGTACGTATTTTTGATGGTAAAATTTAAATATGTCACATCTTCAAAAAGTCTTTGTAAATTACACTTTTGCTATTTTAATAAATATCATAGGTGACATTATATCATGTTATATTATATTACATATTGTGTAACATGATAAAATGATTTTAATGTGATTTGCTCTAAATTGTATAAGATTAAAATATTAGAAGTGGAAAGAGACTTTTTAGAGTTATCGCTGCAAATATTGTCCAAATCTGTTGCCCAACATTTTGCATTAATGTAACATAGTATGTAACAAGATATGATGTATTTTATAATATATAATAAGATATGACATATCTTGTAGATGTGGTTTTGTCACAAGAAGATAAATTATGTCATTACAACACTGTTAAATAGCGATCTTTTAGGGTGGTTAACAAACGATAATTTTTTAAAACTAACAACACGTAATTAATGGTCAATGAGAGCCTTACGCTAGCTTGAATTTGAACTTCAATTCATAATTCACGTGTAAAATTTACACAAAAAAATATAAACATATTTAGATTTTTAAATTAGTAATAAAGAAGAATAAGAATATATAGATTTATTTATTTATCTCGCAACAAACATCCATCGTAAAGTCTCATTGACCGTTAAATTACATGTTAGTTTTAAAGAACTCAACTTTTTAATTCGATAATTTTTTGTAGCTTCACGATTACCTAACGTTTTGCTCGTGGACGAGAGTAAGATTGTTTCATTTCGGTGTTCGATTTGTATTTTATATAATCTCGTAATAAGACAATCATAAATTAATTTAACACATTTTTAGTTAGCTCATTTTTTTGCGTCTGTACACAAGACATCACAAGAAATCACGTCGTTGAAGCTTCCGAATACTCGCTGCAGCCACATTGAAATTTGTATAACAAGACATCAACAACGATGGTTTCAACGAGTACCCGAGCTTTTCAGGTGATCCAAAAGTTTGATGTGTTGCAAGTTTTATTTTTTTTTACGCTTTTTATTTCATACTTCGCGATGTTTAATCGTAAAAAAAACAAAAACAGTTTTATCATAAGACAAGAACTTCAGCGCGTTGCTGAAAAGAGGATATATTTAAATGTAACTCCGCAATATTGACGCGGTGCGTGTGATGTCGATAGTATTCCTCAGCGAACGAAAAACTTGTACATTTTGTGAAATATGCTATTTAAGGGAAAAAGTGTTCACGGTAACGATAATGAAAAAACATGTAGGAAAAAACCATTCACAATGAAGGAAAAAAAAGAAAAAAAAGTTGATACAAGCAAGCTATCTAAACCTACCTAAAGGAGTAAATCACATGTGTTCCCAGCTTGTTCCTTTCTACTCACCGACAACAATTGACGAACCCTAATGTTCATTTTTTCAACGGATACGATTTCCTATATGTTGACGAGAATAATCCAATATGTGTCTCTTATACATAATTAGATATATTATAAAAATGACAATTATTACAAAGTTAATTTTTCAAAATCTATTTTATCAAACAAAATATTTAATACAAAGTTATATTTATTAAAAAGAAAATTAAATTATTAACTTGTTAATATTATTAATATTAAAATTTAATATATAACAATTTTTTTTTTACAACGATTTGGAACTTTTTTTTTAATTATTTTGACGACCGTTACAACTTTTTTTTTTAAATCTCTGATTTGCTGATGTCTATCATTTTATTGATGTCGAATCTTACCCATACGACTTGTCAAACTGTCTGTCCTCTCATTTTACGTCAGATTATCTCTTTACCAAGTCATCATTTTCACACGGTGTATTACAAGATCCGTTCCAGTTTGCGTTACCAACTAACTACATACTTACGCAACCCACAAATACGCTGTAATTGATTTTGCATTAAGCAAATTTTAAACTGTATGTTGCGGCACGAATACATGCGATTTATTTCAGATAGATTCGAGAATTATATGTTTTCTCGAGATCGCATGTTCTTTCTGTCGATGAAATTCGCAATGTATACATATAGTGTATTCCATTTCGTTCTAAACGTTTCTATCTCGATGTTTGATGATATATTGTTAAACGGAATATGAAAAAGTTGAGAAAAAAAATAAATAAATTACCCGTGAATATTTATGCAAAGCCTTAAACACACAAACAAAGTTTCGAATAAAGCTGATTAGTATATTACACTTAATTTTTGCTAATTGATCGTTGAATGCGCATCAATGTGTAACAATATTGACACGTGAGATAATGTTTCTTCTTCTTGACTTTACGTAAGATTTGATACATGTTTATGTGTATAAATTTTATTTCCACTACTGTAGTGTAGAAAACAATTGATACCGGCGAATCTGTATGTGAAAGTGTTTGACTTATTTGACTCGTTCTATGATTAATTAATTAATTTAATTTTAATTGAACAGTTTAGTTTCCGCGCTGTATCTTACCCTCGTCGCCAGTAGTGTACATAGAGATATAGGGAGACTCAATACTCGATATATTGTGACATCTGATAGACGATGAGACTGACTACTTTTTTAGTAGATGACACTAAAACTCTGACTAATTGTAAGTATCGTATTTTTCTCGAAAAGAAGACAAACCAGTTAAAAGTTGATTTTACTCGATTTTTGACCTGAGCGACAGGTCCCGAGAACGGATCTCGTTCTCGTGAAAATCTGTGATTTGTATAGAAACAGAGTAAATAAGAAATTGACAATTATCAGGGAATACAAAAAAAAGAGAGTAGTTTACTTTAAAATAGTATATTTGCTAAGTGCTGCAGGAATGAAGTGGGAAGCAATAGAGAAATAGAACTGAATAAATGATGGCTCCGCTGTGAAGACGGGCGCGAAATTGACGTTTGAATTTTGTAGTCTACGCAGAAATCTTAATTATACGACATGATTTGCGACAGAGATAAGAGGTACCATACATATAACACAATTGAATTGAGAATAACAATTTTTGCACGAAGAGAGAAAAAAACGCTCCTATGTAAATTGTGACGATTTCGCACTATAATAAAACATGTGTACCGAAAGATACAATAAAACCTATCTGTTCGCTTAGAGAGTTCTTGACGAGTGTTTATCGATTAATACATCTGTATGGGAAAAAACAATAGAGTACCTTGCTGTAGAAATATTCGTTCAAAAGAGCAGTGTACTAAGAAAACATTTTTTATTTAATAATATAGTATCTGATGTACAAAATACACATCTTGTGTCTTATCTAGTTTTAATTTAGCGAAGAGAGCAAGTAATGCATGTTTTTGTGTGTAAAAAAAAAAGAAAAGAGAAAATCGAAAAAATTATTTTCCGTATGAAAATTTGTCTACATGTATAAATAATCGGAAAGTATATATATATATGTATATATATATATATATATATACATATTTAAATATGCATTTCGCAAAACCTCCATCGAAGAATTCGAGCGACCACAGTTATGCCCTTCAATAGGCAGCTCGCATTTAAAAACTAGCAAAGTGCCCAATGATGAGCCGCAACATAGTCGCTCTATCACATCGTCGATATGTTATTCTATATACACTGTAAGTACTAAAAAAAAAAAAAAACAAATTTGCTAATTGCACGGCAGCTTATGTTAATTATTCTTATTCACAGACTTATTTATATATAACTTGCAATATTATATTGTCAATGCTAGTCGCACCGTGTTACGGGGTGTTTTCGCGTGCATACGTACCGATTATGTTCTAGTTTTTTTTTTTTCATCATCTGTTCTTTGTCGTAAATACCGCCACACTTCGAAATAGAATTTACATGTCTCGTGTAAATTCGTATCTTTTAAGCGTGAAGCGCGCGAGAAATTCGTTCGGACGAGAGTTCGTTCGGAGGACGCGCGCGCGAGGGAAATGTTCGGAGGAGACGTGCTTCCCAAGACTGACTTTTAGCAAGTTCAACCATGGAACTTTATAACGTCGTGATTCGGTTCCACCCACAGGATGCTGCGGCCTAGAGATTAGCCGACGAACTCTCATATATATAAAGGAAACAGGAAGGGGCGGATAGACCGAGATACTATCTTCGTGAGTTTATCCTTAAAAAACACGCGTCGTTCTTGTCTGCGCGCTGCTAAATAAAATTAAAACACGTGAATGTTGTAATTGATGTGTTAAATAATTCGGGCGCCGAAAGCGTTTATTGCAAAATTATCCAGAACACAAGTTTTAATATAATTCTTAGTTATTTTTTTCCATAGAATGGTTTTGCTAAAAAAAAAAGTATAATATAAATATGACATGAACTGTTTAAAAGCGTTTGCGTTTTTGTTTTAGGTTAAAAATAAATAATTTAAATGCGCGCGGCCTGGATTAATTTATCTAGCTTTGATAGAATTTCTGATTCCGCGGCAAGAAATTACAAGATTGGCGATAAACCATGCCTTCACGCAACCACAAGCCTATTTCCAACTTTGCTGATAAATGGAAATTCTTATCGCGCTCGTCACTCATGTTATATTTCAGTTCGTTTTCTCATCACAAAGATTTAGAACTTAAAACCTGTGTTAAACTTTCAAGTTTTTGAATTTTAATTTAAGTCAAATTTTAATTAAATAATCCTATAATTATCAAAAAACTTTTCTACGTTTTCTGATTAATTTGCATTTAAACGCGCAGAGCAAAACTCGTTCTTCTTGAACTTCGATCACAAACACGCGTTTGTGAGAAAATGCAAGTTAAATTTGTTGCCGAAAAAAGTCGATTTTAGATTCGACGAGGATGCGAACATTAATTGCTACACCAGTCGAATTTTTTATACAATTGATCTGGGACGCCGTGTGGACAGGCCGAAGGCCTGTGTCTTCACCACGGCGCGTTGAATTTATATCATTATAATTTCTGATTAGAGCGATAGGGGTCAGATGTACACACGCGCGCGCACACACTCACATTCGAAACAGAGGAAAGTGCGAGAGAGAAAGAAAGAAAGAGAAACCGCGGTCGAATCGCATTGTTGAGATGACTCATCGTGAGCTCGCGCGTTTTGGTTTATTTTCCTCTCGCGACCGAATCAACCGACCATCCTCCCGCGATGCCGTGTCGCCGTCGACTTGAGGTCAAGTTTTTTTTTTTTTTCCAATACTCGTTCGTTTACGCAACCGCCGTCGATCTGATAAAAAATGCACAGCTCTCTCTCTCTTCTTTGCATCGATTTTATTTTCATTCACGCGCGCCGATCATGCGTGCGATATATACACACTTCACGTTCGAATATTTTTTTCACATATTTTTTTCGGTGTTTAACTCTACTCGGATATTTGTTGTTATTTTCTTCAAAGCGATTGTTAAATTTACTTAGCAGCGTTTTGCAATAGCATATATTTCTCTATGATACTTCGTGAAAAAAAAAAAAAAAAAAAAACTAAATTTGAGTCTGTAAACAGTCCAAAACTCATACAATTAAATTACGAGTGGCAACGTAATTCCAATTTATATTCCAGCGTATATACATATATATATATACACGTGGGGTTCGGCGCGCACATTCCGCTCGAGAAAAATATTCGTTTCCGTCTCCGGGATACGCGATATTTTTATTTTCAATAACGATAATAACGCGCGGTATCGCGGTTAAACCGCGCCGCGAATTACACTGCGTTTTCCGGTGTGTTCACACGCACAAACCGACGACGCCGCAAAACGTTTTGTACACAACCGCCACACGCGACATCCCGGGGGCAACTGGATTTAACAGGAACAACAGCGCATGAACGAAAGGAAACCGTCGGCTACCGAAGGCCAGAGACGAATGAGAGAAAGAGAGCGAAAAAAGATGGAGAGGAGGTGGGGAATACGCACATGTGTATCCGTAGACAACACGGTCAGAAACTCACGAGGACCCTCGGAAAGGGTCTGCATAATTCTCACTGTGACTTACACTGTGTATCATAAACATCACACGTGAGATCTCTCACGCACGTTTTCATGGATTTTCTATGTTTATGATATTATATATTTTTTTTTTCATAATTAATTGTTGCACACGTGATTCACAAAATGTGAGAAACTGAAAATAAATATTTTCTGGATTTATATGTTGTATAAAATATCCGACGAATATATTCTCTTCTCGATTTTCAAGTGATTCCGATGTTCGCCCGTTGAAGAATAAAAAAGATAGAAAAATGATAAAAATCGGAATTATTCGGAATGTGAAATTGATTCTGGAAATAAGTTTCACAATACGAAAGTAGACAAAATAGAAATTTTGCTTCTCGCGAACGAAAAAATAAGACCGGGGTCAAAGAGTACTGTCCTGTGTCACGAGGGGGACATGGTAAAATTTGCATTTCCTGTGGTGCACGATGAATAATTCCACACAGCAAGATCGGGCCCGTGTGCGTTGGTAGCGCACGCTTTCGAATTAGGTCCCCGGCGCGGCGCGTGCATTCGAAATCGAAGCCGAAATCGACGCGTCAATTCGTCGCTCGTCCGTTTAGATCGCCCGTATGGTCGACTTCATCGAGAAAGAATTTCTCGAAAACTCGTTTTTTTTTGTATACGCGCATGTTTTTTTTGTACGCATAAATTTTAACAAAGAGAAAAGAAATAACGTTGTAGGTATTTTTTTTTGGAGTGACTTTCAAGAAAGAGAGATGCAAACAAATATTTCACCGAATATAAGAATGTAGCATGATCGAAGTTAAACGACGTCGTGGACTCTTCGCAAAGAAAATTCCGAAGGTTCCCGTGAAGGGGATGGCTGGGTTTTCGGGGTGAAGAGGCAAAAAAAGATAAAGAGAATTGGAGAAGGAGGAAGGGAAAAGAGAGAGCATTATATATGTATATATATATATACGTGTATGTAGGAACAGCTGTTCTCGTCGACGAGAGCTGCGCGCACCTACACAGGAGGAGTTCCTTTACAGCGGGCCCCTTTCACGGAGTCTCTCTCAGGTACGTACGTGCAACACGTGTTGTGCCCGCGTTTCATCCGGGGAACCGTTTCCGATGACTCATACGGAATATGTATAATGTGCTTTTTACACACAAGGCTGTAGACGGAGAGCGCCAAGTCGTCGGAGACGACATACACAGGGTGACGCATTTATCTCGGATTCTTTCGTGTTTTTTTTTCTGTCCAATCTTGATAAAGTTTTATTTTATTTTTTTATTTATTTATACTTGAAGTTTTAAGTAAAGAGAAAATTAAATTTATATAAAACATTCTATGATACACTCTGCGAACAACTTGTTTTACTCCGGTTTCTTTTGTTACTTTTATTATTGATAAAAAATTTTAATCTCTTGTTTATTATTGTTATTGATTTATTTCTTTTTTTATTTTTTTTACTTACTGTTTTATTATTTGTTATTTGTTACTGTTATTTTTATTATTGATAAAACAATCGTTTGGTGTTTTTTTTTACGTAACTTGTACAAAATAAACTAAACTAAAAAAAAATATTCATAAATTTCATATTTTAAGTTTTCGTCTAAAATGTGTTTGTCTTAATCATACGAAGAAAATCCGGCAGACCCGGTTATATCTCCGAAACCGTCGGGGATGACCGTTCGTAATCGGCCGAGATGAAACGCGAGAAGCCGTAAATGTGAAGCCGCAACGTATGACGGAGCACACTTGTGCGTTCCGGGACAAAAAATTACGCAGCATCTGTGTGGAATCGTGAAAGAGAGATGAGGCGATCTCTCAGTAAAAACTGTTTGTACACCCCGTTTACTCGTGGGAGCAAGATTCACACATTTCTTTATTTGTGTGTGTGTGTGTGTAACGTTTTGTCTCCCTGTAGTAATACACACTTTCTCACGACGAATTTTCTTTGCCGCTAATATGTACATCTCGGTTTTTCGGAACGAAGAGAAACGAAACACATAGTGTAATTAAAAAACAAACTTCATGTATTTTGTATATAAATAATAATTAGTACAAGCGACGAATAAACATGCGATAATAAATGCGTGTACTCGTAGCGATTTTTTATCCTGTACGCAAGAATCAGTTCCGAGAATTTTCACGACACTTTAATATACGCATACTAGGTATATACGCGCACAGAAAATTATGATATTACAAATTTTTTTTTTTTTTTTTTTTTTTTTAATCACTGATATAATCGAATAATCATCGTGATCATCAATATTCGATAGTGACCGTTTTTGTCTTCAAATACTCGTTGAGTGCCTCCTGTCCCAGATCCTTGCCGAATCCCGACATCTTGAAGCCGCCGAAAGGAGCCGCCACATCCGTCTTGTTGTACGTGTTGATGAACACCGTGCCGGCTTCGATTTTTTCCGCGAACCTGAGCGCGCGGCTTATGTCCCTGGTGAGAATTCCCGAGGCCAGACCGAACTCCGTGTTGTTCGCCCGTGCAATCATCTCGTCCGTGTTTTTCGAGCTGAACTTGGAGATGACCATGATGGGACCGAAAGACTCTTCCTTGGCGATGTACATGTTGTCCGTCACGTCCGTGAACACCGTGGGCTCGAAGTACCAACCCGGACGATTCAGTCTCTTGCCGCCGTAGACCAGCCGCGCGCCCTCCTCGACTCCTTTCTCCACGTATTCTAAGAGCTTGTTCAAATGGGCCTTGTGATTCTGCGGTCCGTGAGCCGTGCTTCTGTCCAGCGGGTTGCCGATGGTGATCTTCTTCACCTCGTCCACCACGCGTCTAACAAACTCGTCATGAATTGTTTCCTCCACGAAGAGTCGTCCTGATAAAGAAATAATACAAAATAGATAAATATAAAAAGTTAAATAGTAAGTAAATAGATGTGTAAAGTAAATAGATACATAAAAGTAAATTAAAGTAAACAGATAAGTAAACAGATATGTAAATAATAGATTTATAAAAACGTTTATTACCGGCAGCGATACAGTTCTCTCCTTTGTTGAAGAACACGCTACCCATACCGACCCTGACCGCCTGCTGTAGGTCGACATCCTCAAAGATGACGAGAGGACTTTTACCGCCGAGCTCCAACGATACCTTTTTGAGATTGCTGTCGGCGCAGCATCTCATGATCGACTGACCGACCTGTGTTGAACCGGTGAAGCCAAGCTTCCTGATGAACGGATTTCCCACTATGGCGTTGCCAACTAAGGTGCCAAATCCGCAGACGATGTTAATGACACCAGGTGGAATGCCGGCGCACGCAGACAGTTCGGCAAACTTGAGGGCGGTCAGAGGTGAGGCTTGAGCGGGTTTCATTACTACAGTGTTTCCAGCCGCCAGACACGCCGCCATCTTCCACGACAGCATCATAAGGGGATAGTTCCAGGGCGTGACCAGACCGCAGACGCCGATCGGTTCGCGTCGCGTGAAGGTCAAGTTTCGGTTCGGACGCGCGTGCGAGATGGGTATGGTCGTACCCTGGATCTTGTCGCACCAGCCGGCGAAGTATCGCCAAGTTTCTATCGACATGCCTACGTGGGTTTTCAAAGCGAGAGTATAGACCGCTCCGGAATCAAGACTCTCCAGAGTGGCCAGTTCCTCTTTGTGCTGTTCCATCAAGTCCGCTAATCTAGAAAATATGAAGAAGGATTTTAATGGCCTGGAGTGTAACAATTGCATAAGTAAAAAAAAAAAGAAAAAACATCGCGTCTTACTTGAATAACAACGCGCCACGTTCTCTGGCGCTGATCTTGCCCCACTCGCCTTCCTCAAATGCTTTCTTAGCGGCTCTGACGGCTCTATCAACATCCTCAGCAGTCGCGCTCTCGACGGTACAGATGACACTTTCGTCGTGAGGATTTATAGTGTCGAGAGGCTTGCCGTGACCGTTGACAAACTGACCGTCGATAAAGAGCTGCCTGGGGAATCTCAGAGTCATGTTATTGGCCTGTATCTCCACCGAGTCGTATGCGATCTCCTTCGAAGCTAGATTTCCACGAGTGGCAAGAACAACGGTCATGCTGAACTCAATGAAAACTGGCGCCATGAAGACGTCGATGTTTTGCAGACTGATGCCAAAGTTGTCTTTGACTTCCTCGATTAATCGCACCACGTCCATGCTGCCCGCGCCGGAAGCAAAGAAATCCGTCTCGTGATCAACATCTAGTTTGAGTATATCGGACCAGATTCGACGCAGATCTTCGACAATTTTTTCTTCCTCTTGCGTGAACTCCACGGTCTCGTTGCCGCCGGTTTGACCGTATTTGCTGGCGTGAATAGTCTTGTTGCCGATCTTGATTCTTTCTACGTTCACGAATCGTCCGTCGACAGCCTCTATTAGCAGACCTTTCTGATGAATGATTCCCTTTTGTCCCGCGAGATCCACTCTTCTCTCGGCCTCCGGTAACTTGTCGCTCCACAAGGACGAGCCGAAGAGACGCACCTCTTCCTCTCCGTCTAACGGCGTCCAGGCTCCTGGTGTGCTGTCCAGACCACGGATGAAGTTGTGAATCTCCTTCGCCGGTTTCGTCCAGTCGATCTTCTGAAGCTCCTTCTTGTTCAACATCGGATCATAGGTCGCGCCCTCATTGGGTTGCGATATTTCAGGCGCGATTCCCTTGGCTATCATGTCCACGGCCTCGGCCATACCTTTAATACCGTCCGGATACAGGAAGTTGTTATACAGACTGTCCACGGTGTCATTAGGTTCCACTTTGCAGGATCGTTGGAGGAGAATAGGTCCGGTATCCAGGCCCTCGTCCGTCCAAAAGATCGAATATCCAGCGATTTCATCTCCTTGGATCAGCGTCCTGAAACAATTAACCGCTGCGTCTAGTAAAGAATTGTTAAATTTTTATTTAATTATAAAAAAAAATCATTTTGTTATCCAATTTACGCAAAACAAAAATAACATGTTTAAAATTTACGATACACATTTATAGTTTATTGACACTGAGAAAAAGTTGTTTAAGGATCAAGTAAATGTATTTTCTTAAAACTCTCTCTCTCTCTCTTGCTTTTGATAGAAATAGTTTATTTTATTTAATTGTTTATTAAAAGTATTTAATTTTAACAAGTGAATGAGGCTCTTGAAATTTTCAAGCAATGGATGTCTGGACGAATGAGAGCCGTAAATACGGATGGAGGATGTTGGATGTATGTATTTTATTATTGATTGTCGAATAGAATAGTTTTGATCTCCAATTTGAGATCTTCTTTAGTGATAATCAAAAACCGGTGTGCATTGACAAGTTTGCGACAGGCGGTAATGTAAGGTGTAATCAGTCATGTCTGAACACCTCACATCACATTACTTGAGAAATATTGTCTATTTAATTTTAAACAATGTGATAAACTGAAAGGTAAACATCGGCTCTTGTTGATGAATTCAATTCAAAATTTTTAAAAACGGCAATTGAAGAACCAAAGCAGAGTGTTTTGCAGTAATAAAAACTACTGATAGTAGAATTAATTGTCAAAAAACGTTCTCGATCTTCATTAAAATCCTCTTCAGTTAAACTATAAACGACATGAGTAATACAATATTAATGAACGAAAGCGGTGATCTACATGTATAGATTTAGAAAAATAGATTTAGAAAAATATTTTTAAGTAAAATAAATACATTGAGTACAATAATTTATACATCTATATAGTTTCTTTACATTTAAACACTGTCTTCATAAAATATATACTATCATTCATTGATTAAAGTATATATTGTTTTTTTAAAACTAAAACTTTCAATTTTTTTTCTACCTAAAAAAATGCAAAATTATATTCAATATTTCATAAAACTATATGTAACTGAAATATAAAAAATAAAATAATAATTATATAATTATTTATATATTTTTTTATAAATTAAAATATAAAACTAGTTGGTTAAAAATTAATACTCTTATGTGTCATTAGCACTAACCAAATAATATAGTTTTTTGAATAAAAAACTGTTTTTGATATTTAATGCTTTCGCGGTGTGTTGTATTAACATGCAAAGATGTTTTTTCGCGTTTGAACCGCGTTAGTGTCAGTCTTATACCGACGTTTCGTGAACATTTTAGTTCACTTCATCAGAAGTTTAAAGAGCAATTTGATACTCACAAAACGTATAAGAATGACACTAACGCGGTTCACACCCGAAAAACATCTTTGCATGTTAATACTTTTTTTGTTCTAAATGTTTATAAGCATTATTTAGACAGTTTTTCTTTTAAGAGAATGCTGAACCATCCTGTTTTATCAGCTTACTATGAATACAGTTTCCGGAGTTTTGTCGTACTTACTGCACAAATTAAAAAACGGTTCTCCAAATTAAAAGAAAATAATCTAAAAACTCACTGCAGAAAATAAATGTTTCTAAAATAAAAAACTTTGTTATCAAGAAAATTGATCAAGCTAACTTAACCTAACCTAAACTTCAAACATAAAAGTTTTTTGTTTCAGAAACATTTATTACCTGCAATAAGTCTTTAGGCTATTTTCTTTTAATTTGGAGAACCGTTTTCTTATTTGTGCAGTAAGTACGACAAAACTGCGGAAACTACAATTTATATTAGAATGATAAAACAGGACTACGTTCAACACGTTTCAGCATCCTCTTAAGGGGATTTTAAACTGACGATCGAACGGCTTTTGGCGTCAGATCGTAGTAATATTTATTTAATATAAAAAATTATGCAGTTTGTACGTAGAAAACAAACTGCGTCCCGCTTCAAGACAACATAAAGAACAATATAGAGATGTGTTTCTCTCAGAAATGTGTTTAGAAGCTTAGTGTAAATAAATAGTGTGCAGGAAATATTGCAATATTGTTCTGAAAATATTCCAACACATTATTTATTCACACTACGCTTCTAAACGCATTTCTGAAAGCTCTATATTGTTCTATATGTTGTCTTGCAGCCGGGACGCAGTTTGTTTTC
>QVOB01001562.1:0-13430 GCA_014839585.1 Pseudomyrmex concolor | reverse complement strand
CCCTCGCACTGAGGCCGCGAGACCACTGGGCCGGTATTTAAATTTGGTATTATTTTATTGCAATTAATTATTTAAAAATAATAATAATAAATTTAATAAATGACACCTGTGACATTTCCGTATTCGATTTTTCAAACTGAACTGATTGAACTCTTTGACTGAGAATAAGTCACATTCGTAAAACAATATTGAAACGACACTGACATTATCAGTAAGTTTAACGCGCCAATTCCCTCAAACGCGCACGTCCAAGTTGCACATTCCAGCTATGTTAAATGTATCTCGGGAAACGTCGCACGCTTGAGTTCGCGTCGATTCTACGAAATCGACCCCGTTCTCAGCGGAAATTTCGCATCTTATGTGACCGTTGCGTCACCGACCTAGATACCGGGTCCGATCGGCGCGTGTTTCCGGTCCTGACACATAAATCTCGCGGCGGTACTTATACTTGGCATGCGCTGCAACGACACCGAAATCATTCCTACCTGATCACGATTCCATGAATCCGCGAACTCCCTCGGCGCGGAGGCAATTCCGGCTGCACTTGGCGTATGCACGGACGGAAGCGGCGAAGTTCACCGTTGCATAATGACGGGCGATGATTCACGAGCGCATCGCACGCCGACCCGAGTACCGGATGGCTCCTTTCTCTTCCCCACGACGCAGAGTAACTAATTCATGGGGTCGCCGGTATCTGCAAGATAATGAAAATTGTGTTAGCGTTAATGGCCGACGTTACGGAAATGCGGCACACACAATTACGGAAGATATCTCATGGGGATGGTTGTCTAAGGGAATATAATAGAAATTTATATATTATTATTTACGCACGTTCGAAAATATTAACCGCGAAAAATACAAACAGCGTAAACACAGAGAGATATTTGGATTTATTATCATTTGTTATTTTATGATTAAAATAGAATAACAACGCGATGTTATAAAAAATGTTTATTCAAGTGTGTCAAAATACACGTGTTCCCTCCAATTTACAAATATTCTTGTCATCGCGTGGTACGTCCCAATTTCACGGTACCATCGCTTTGCTTCCACGTCACGTTTTGCCCGAAAGTGCAAAAAATGCAGGTCGAGAGGATGGGAAAAAAATATGAAAAACAAAACGCGAAAACTAATAACTCAAATGGATAAAAACTGTGTGTGTTTTTTTTTTAATAGAAAATAGAATTGTGCGGAAAATTCTGCGAATATTACTTTGTCCGAAAATCAAAGGTAAGCCCCGATAATCACATTATTGAACGCGCTTCAGCTTCTACCGAAGCAACAAAAAAAAATCGCGAGTATCCGAATGATAAACGATGGGGCAACAATGATACATCATTCGTCGAAACGATGAAAGAGGGCTTTAGACTCGTATTTTCCGTGTCGTCGCGGAGACTCCATTAGCAACAATGTCGTTATCCGATCATGTGCACGCCGGCCACAACTTTCGCAACAAAACGAAACCGGCAACAGCATCCTCTCGTCGACGAAAACGATGTTAAAGATGGGGAGAGAAAGGAACTTCTCTCCTGGCTCACTGGTATATAAGACCTTGTCTTACGGGATATAATATCGCCGCGACGTGCCTTCCAGTTGAAGAAACGGCGAAGAGAAATAATTCAAAAGTTTTCTCGCAAAACAGCTTGCGCACCTTTCTCGTCTTTGCCACTTCCTTTTCTCCCTTCATGCTCGCGAAAATCTTCTACAAAACTCGTGACTGCGTACTTTGCCAAACCGTATGCAACAATATACAACAATATGATTTCCGAGCTATCTTATTTTTCGTATCGTGTGCGAAACGTTGAATGCGTATCATAGTTTTCGCGTAAAACACTAATACACTAATACATCTCCGTATTTTAATTACCGATCATTTTCTTTACGCAAATAATCAAGCCACGTTAATTAATTATTGCAAACAAACAGAAATGAGGTAAATAAATGAATGAGAGAAACCAATAAGAGTTCAAACACTGTTGATTGTGTTTTTTTTTTTATATTTATCTAATTTTTTATTATTATAAACAAATTGCAAACGTTTTGATTGGGGAATCAGTATTTTTTGAATTATGATGTTAAATCTTAAATCCCACACTTCATCTTAGTAACATAAATCCCATTAGGAGTCCACTGGACCCCCAGCCTCTTTAAAAGAAATTATTCTATTTATTTTTTCATCTTGAAAATAATCATAGATATTCTACAAAGAATGTTGAGTCAAGAATCTTTATTTTTCGAATCTAAATTTTTTATTATATTATGTAAAAAAATCGTCTCGCTTTTGAATTTTATTTACTTAAAAGTACGCTCAAATTATGCTGGAGTTCCATGAATCCCTGGTGGGGGATAAACAAAAACGATGTACAGATTTTAAAACAAAGTCAAAGTTTACATTAACTATCAAGCATGTTGTTCAATCAAAATAAAGAAATCAAAATGTAAAAATAATTAACGGCAACACATAAACCTAAATTAAACATTGTTACAATCAAAACTTGAAGAGAAAATAAATAAAAATAATTTGAAAAACCAAAAAAATTTATCGTTGACACACAAGCGTAGAAGCAATTTGTGCGCACGGAAATCGTGTTCTAAACATGTTTTCAAGTCGAACGCACCTTCGAACGTTCGATCGATTGTCGTCGTGTTATGTGCGCCGCCGTTCGCAAGTTGTATCATCACCGTTGCTACTTAGAATCGAATCTATTTCAGTTTATATTACATTTTTGCTACTTTCGTGCGGAGGATGCACCTATATCTCCGAACAATAAACAACGTTCTCTTTCTCCCGATAAAACGCGAGGTCGATGCACCATTAATTCCCCCGTTCCCCGTGCATCTCTCCTTTTCTAGTCCAGAGGATCCCCGCCGCTCCTTGACCCTAGTTTGCATCACGTGCTATGGCAAGTGGGATCAGGTACCATTTATCCACTCTGACCGGTTGCGATGTCGTAATTCAAGCCGCATCGAGGGCAAGCATTGTTAGCGTAGGAAGATATCAGTGTCGGTCTTTTGAAGAAAGACAACGACAAAACGGCGCAGAAAGTCGAGATGGAAGTTACGGCGATGAAAAATTATTTTCATCTACCTATTGTTCGTCGAAAAAAAAATTTTCCTGCCGTGCAGAAGAGAATAAGATTAATTGGCAAATTTGCATAATCTTATTGTTAGCACTAAATAACTTTTTTGTACAAAGATATATAAATAATATTGTTTTCTTAAAGCTCTAAAGGATGTGACTATTGTACAATGTAGGTATACATGATATTACATAATATTGCGTGAAGGATTCCGTTTATCAAGATTTTACTTGTCCATCAAATTGACTGTTGCTCAGATCCCGTTTGTCGAGAAAAGTTTTGCGCAGATCTCGATTGTTCATAGTGATTTTTGCACAAATCTTGTATCTGATTACACATTGCACCGAACATTATTGCACATATACTATGTTACACAGACGACTTTGCAGCATCTGGACAAATGAAATCTGTACAATAACAATAGAAATTTGCACGAGGATTTAAAGTTTGTGTAATTTCTTTACATAAAAATATCCTATTTCAGATTATTTACTTAAATGTAAATAATCTATATTTTTTTATTTCACTCTCTGCGCAATAATAGAACACATTAAGCAACAGTTATTCTCAGTAATTCGACATAAAAGTGATGATAGAAAAATAGCGTGTTGAATCGCGTGGTGAGAGGCATGTCCATGAAGATCGAAACAGATTAAATTTATTTGATACTGCCAATCGCGAACTCTCGTTAACCGTAACTTTATACTCGGCTAATTAGAGATTGGCTATCGTGCGCAAATTTAACCAGAACATTTAACTAACACATTGTATGATCGTTTGATTCAATTAATTTATCATATTTTTGGAAAGTTATAGGGCAGCTTCTTTTCAATCGATTCGATCAGAGAGCGCTATTAATAATCCTGTCGATGTTCAAGTCATCGGCGAGTTATCAATTTAATTACGATGATTTTTCAATTATGTATCGCAGGTGTCCATACATTTCATAATATTTTTGCGACAGAACGTACATATATTCCTATCTATAATCGTAATTTTCTATTTAGCTAGTCTAACTTTCTCGAAGGATTGCTAGATGATCTCCCTATCTCCTCCCTCCAATCTCTTGACATCCTTTTTTGGAACCTTGCGCAAAGGGACGCGCCTCCACGTACCATTTATTTGTCCGCGATGTTTGTACCATCATAATTCAAATCACAGGATTATCTTTATCAGAAAAAACGCGATGTCTAGATTTCATAATAAAAGTGAGAAAAAGAAGTCGCAGCAAGATTGAAATAAAAAAAAATCTCTTATTACATTTTTATGCAGAAAGATATATCGTTTCATGTGAAAAAATTGCTTTTATATTCATAGTTTAAGTTTCTGAACGTTTTATTTTTCTTAATCAATGCAATCTAACGTTGTCGTGATGTAACGTAAAAGATCTGTCTTTTAATAATCATTGCCAGTCTTAATGACACCGCGAATATTGTCAGTGGCGAATGATGTCAGTGACAGTGAGATTAGGGTACTTAGCTGCCAGTGGTATATCAAAAGGAGGCGACTATTCTGTTGCTCGGTGACACGTATTGTCCGTAAACGTGCCTTTTGTTATCTAATTGAACCTGGTATGTGCCATCTGCGCCACACGAAGACTATGCGCGACAATTCGGTGGCGTCTTAACTTCGCGGTGGTCAGAGACGAATTGTGCCAAAACATTACGAAGACATTGCGACGTAGAAGAAAAAATATAATAATTTTCTCTCCGATATTGTATGTTTATCTCTAATAAGAAGAATGCACGTTCAAGAGAAAAAAATGTTTAACTAATCGCAAAACTACCGAAATTAAAATAGTTATTTTTCAAAATTTAATAATTTTATAATTTAAATAGTCTTATTTATAATTAAAATAGTATTTTTAAGTAAATAAAACAAATAAAGAATCCAAAAATAATTAGTTGCGTGTTTTTTTTCATTTTTCATTACTATGAGTTTGTTAATACAAACTATGAAGCGATACAAACTATGAGTATGTTTATTTTTGTTTAACAATGTGTAAACTTCAATGTATAATTGAAGTTTGTATGTTGCCTTTATTCTTAATTATTTTACAATTTACTTCTTTACTTTGATTTAACAACATGCTTGACATTTGTAATAACAACCTTTTTTGATTTCGACTTTAAAATCTATACATCACGCTTTAGTTCAACATCATACTTTAAAAGCATTGATAAAGACGCATCCCTCGATTGAAACGTTTGTACAATATGTTCGTAACAAATAACAATAAAAAATTAAAAAAACAACCATGTTTAGATTCCTATTGGCTTGTTTTGTTCATTTATTTAAAACTCTAGAGTCATATCTATCGTAGATTAATAGTATGAATAGTATTAATAGTATTTATAATAATAATAGTAATTTACCTACTTTTTTGTACAAAAACTATTAATTGTAAGATTAATAAAATGTAAAATTCAAAATTGCACATTGTCTTATTATAGCAAGATTGAATTTTGGAATCTGATATGATATGTTACAGATCATATAGCAAATCAACCGAGATAAATGTCGCACAATTCTCTAATTGTGAAAGAAATTATGAAAAGCATAAGCTGTTTGCGCATATCGATTCCACCACAATCACTGTCTCGATTTAGACATTACCGGAAATAGCACAGACTCGAATAATGTGTAAGTTCTTGTTCGGCTAATCTTGATAGTCATATATAAAAATAAATGAAATTGCGAGAACCATATTTTTTTTAATATCTTTTGCGTGTATAATTTTCCACTTGTGTCAAATATAAATTACATCTCGTATATTTTTTTATTACTACAAGACACTACAAGAAAAATAAAAAAAAAAAGAACATTGCAAATTGATTGAAATAAAATATGCCAATCCGTGAAATATTTGTATATTAGTGTTGCGCACTTTCAATTGTATTAATTTTCTAATATTATAATGTACACGACTTTTGTAATACAACATATACACATAATAAACCTTTACAACAAAATAAAAATAGTTCAAACGTTATAATAAGGAGCTTTTTGATTCACTCCTTTTTTTAGATGCACCCTGACATATAGGATGTATGTGCGCACGCATCAATAAATGTTCTAAGAAAACCGTGAAAGACAGCATCCTTGATACTTATCGTCATGACGACGCATCATATAATTATATCATTAAATATTAAACGAGAATTCGATAATATGAGATATTTAATTACGTAGAAGAGAACGGATATTATAGAAAAGTTCTCACGTGTACCAGTCGCAAGGTTAATCGATATTAGATATTCTTAGAACCGAAGAGAACGTCGTATCGGAAGTCGCGCGGGAGGGACGTGGTGCTCGTCGTTTGTTGTGCGACAGTAAAATTTTATCTTCCACTTTGCGAATGCACACGCTTCTGTAATCAACGTAATATTAATGGCCTTGCTGTACGTAGCGTTGTGTCCGACAACTCAATACAAATATTCTCAATAAAAAAATAAAAAAACAAATAATTTTTTTATTGATTTAAATAATTATTGCAATTGTTATGTTTGGCGCTGACTTTGCCGAATTGCTCACCTTGTTTCTCGTTATCTTTTTACGATTTATTGCCGATAAAATCCTCTTGCTTTTCGATCACACCGCGGATTAAGTCGGAATTTTACTGCCTAAATTTCACTGCCTCGTGGCCAAGATGTTTCATCGTCCGTATAAAATCAATTAAAAGAGTGAGGAATTGAAGTAGCTAAAATCTAGATATAAAAGTAACATCTTTAATTTTAAGATTTTTTTGTAAATTAATAAGAACAAAAAAAGGTGAATAAAAACACGATTGACTGATGGAGAATAAGGACACGATTTACTGGCTGTTCTCGATAATAAAATTAGCTGGCTAAACGGTCTTCGAGTACTTTGTTATCGTGAAGTTGCTGCTTTCGTTTCTTTTCGCGTGACATTTATAGCTGATACTCACGTAAACTTCGTAAACGCGAATTTTTCGAAGTATAATGCAATTTTTTTAATCGCGCGAAACCGCGTCTCAAGCTATACGGCGTTCCGACGATTGCATTTTATTTTGTAGTACGAAATTTTCGAACAAAATAAAAACAAGAATATTAAGTGTATCTGAAGACAAGAAAAGAATTTTATTATTAATAAAATATACTTATGCAATATAGATATGTCATAAAGAAAGCGGGAAATTAATATTTATTAAATTAATATTTAATAAAATCTGTATAATCAGAGACACGTCTGTCGCCGTTGTGCAATTAGAAGCATAAAATTATTATTTGCTCGTGATGTTGACTAATTCGCCGTCGTCTAATAAAATAAGTGATGACCAAGTCAAGATAAAAATACAATAAATCGTAAGTTTTTAACGTACGGATAATGTTAAATCCCGCACGCGCGCAAGAGAAGAGCTTTAACTTTCCCTCGAAAGCTTGTATCAACTTCGCATAATGCGCGGTTGATCGTAAAGAAATAGGATGAAAAATGCAGCAGATAAACAAGATAGAGAAAGAAAGAAAGGAAAGAAAGAAATAGATAGAGAAAGAAAGAGAGAAAAGGTTTAAAATTATCACCAGCGCGAGCTTTATGACGCGACGGAGGTCGAGTAAATCAATTAGCATAATTCATCCAAAGAGAGCAATAAAAGTCTATCGAACGAATCTATCGGAGAGAGAACCATAAAATAGATAGCTGTAAATAGACAATTGTAATCCCAAAGCGTCAAATGTTTTTTTATAAACAGTACGACTGTGCATAAAAAAAAAAACTCCGGGAATTTATCGAGAAAAAAAACGAAGAAACTAAAACCACATATTGAAAATTAAATGTATGAATAAAGTTTCATCTTATTGTGTCGCGATTCTCATTGTCTTCTGTGCTTATTTATTCAAGTTTTTAATGCGCGAGCCCACCCTGAATAAGCGAACGTGCTGACGCGGTTTCACGATGTATCGACAAAGATGCAAACTGACAGATACAGACGTTTGCAACAACATTTCCTCTTATGTCACACGTAAGGGTGAAATGTATGGCATCCTCCTCGCGGTGTAGAGGGCGTATATACGTGTTTTCAATACAACACCGCGCAAAGTACTACGGAGAGAGCCTGCACTGTGCACACACATTTCTGTTTACTCGTCTAACGGAGTTACGTAGACGACCCGATGCTGGGGCGGAAAAAGGAAATGACGTCGACGCGCAAACTGCAACAACTAAAGCACGGCGTTTCAACTACCGCAATATTGCATTACAACAAACCACTGTCTGGCTGAATTTATTGCCAATATGCTGCCTTTGTTACGGCACAATTATGAAATTTTAAGTTTTGAAACGTATCCTCAAATGGCTAATGATATTATTTATCATTAAAAGTTAAAATTTATAATTAATCATAATTTTGTTAATAAAATATGTTGATATTAATGAAATTTAATACTGAAACTTCTGACTCAATATGATACACATATTATTCATAATAATATTATGCACTAATATTGTGTACTATTTTAAATTATTTTCATAACTTATTAGTGGATTCTATTTAAAAACTTTAAAGTTCTTATGTAATATAATATAAATTTAATAAACAAAATATTATATATATACCTATATATATCTAAAAAATTAATAAACAAAATCTATATTAATAAACAAAAATGTATATAGAAAAGTTTTAATGGAAATCTTTATTAACAAAATTTGATATATCTTGTCTCCACATATTTTTTCTCTTTTTCTTTTGCTTCCTGTTTACAGATGAAATCGTCATGAAATTGTCACTCGAAATATTGTACTGTATATTGGACTGTAATGTGAAGGATTGAGGGAAATATCCGATCTGAAAGATTGCTCGGAAAGAAAAATATCCTTATTTGTCACGCACGTTTTCGAGAGTTTTTCCGTTTATTGGAAAACTTCACATTCGCGCGACGGTAATCTATCTAACTACGATTTATCCGCATATAACAGATCTATATTTTAAACTATTCTATTCTCATTACGTATACCATATGTTACGGAAATACAGTATCGATTCGATGCAAAACGTCTCACCGCGCGTTGTTTCATTTTCTTCTCAAGAAACGCGCAATTGTATTGTTCAGTTTTCTCAGCAATTTCCTAGCAATTAGTCTCGTTTTGTAGCAAACTGTCAATTCAACATCAATTGTATCTATTCATATGAGATCCAATTATTGCTTTATTCTTTTGTCAAAGTTTATATATGAATAGAACAAATACGAGTTATAAGTGACAAACAGAAATATTCGCATCTAATTTGCAATAACGCATACCAAAATATTATACTAATACAATTTATACATACATAATTTTCCATCCCTTTATTTCTTTGTAGATTCTACGTTAAGTAATCAAATTAAGTGAAAAAAAAAAAAAAAAAAAAAAAAAAAAAATAACTCACTTATGACATCGGGTGGTCCAAGGTGTCGAAGCCATTCATTTGCTATCGCGACGCGATGCGCAATCATGGAGCACCTTTATGGTGGTGGTTGCGCGCAGTCGACGATGATAATACGGAGACCACTCGCGCACCTGTCTGGAGTCCGCGCCGATATTTCGTCCTTTTCGGCGGCGCGTGCCGAGGACGAGACGGGACCGCGTTAGTCACTGTGTCGTACCACTTTGCGAGTCGCGTTCTCAACTCTACGAATGTGACTTCCCCTTATCCTTGCCTGCCGACACACGAGGCGCAATGACCGCCGACACCCGCGGCACGAATCCGCCGGCAGTTCAAAGTGCCGTAAAAGTGCCACGACACGCGCAAGCGAAGGAGAAAAGGACAGATGTAAAAAAAGAAAAAGAGATAGATAGAAAGAAAGAGAAGATTCGGTAGTGGTGCGTGGGCGATGATGAACGATTTAAAAACCCGACGTTCTCTCGACAACGACGGCTCGAAGTCGTCACGACGACTGGCATAACCGACGGCAGAGAGCGACACGACAGCCCCCAGCGACTGGGTTTCCGACGCATGCGTCCTCGCCACCCCGTGCCCAACCCTGTTTTTCCCAGAGACAACTACCCTCTCGTACACGACTGTACTATCTTTTCCCTCCATTTCTCTTGTTAAAGGAACTGGTTTATACACCGGACGAACGAACAATGAACGCGGAATTGACCGCAGTTGAGCTGATCGATTCGAGAAATCGATTTCTTCAATTGATCAGCGCAACTGATCTTAATTTTACGTTCTTCGTTCATTCAGAGTACCAAATTTTCTGACTGTCGTCGAACGGTCTTGTGTTTTCTCGACTTTCTTGGTTTTACGCGCGTTCACAATGGTGACAACGCGATTGCACAGTGCGCCGATATCGAGGCAATGTATTACTCATGCGACCCGTTTGCCTAGAGACCTGCCCGCAACCCTTGTAAGAACACTGTTTCTACGTGTGTCGAGAGTCGCACTAAGGGAGCTTGCAATTACACTTGAGTGTCATTCTCAGTTTTTTCTTTTTCTGGACAAATTCATCATGAGCAAAAATACACCGTAATTGTCGTACACGTGTTTTATCTCGTTCTTGTTCTAATTATCGGCGAAGGAGTTTCTAAAGATTTTTAAGAATCTCGAGAAACTTAAATCTTTCTCGTAAACTGCACGTTCGCAACATGCGTCGAAAATAAATGAGATTACGCAAACTCTCTCTCAAACGTTATAATATACTTAACCCTCGGGGAACACACCTATTTTTTCAATCAAGAACACTCTGGATCAATTTGATCCTGTCCACTTTTTGAGATGCTACTATTTAAAATGCACCTATCCGATTGCTTAAAAAAATTTTTGGATATATTTTGAACAGTTTAGAATAAGCCTATATAGTTTAAAAGTGTCGTTAACATTATTAACATTGTAAAAAAACATGTTGCAAAAAAAACAAGTTTGTAAAAAAAAGTTTTGAATAAAAAATAATATTTTTTTAGTTTTCAATATTTTTGGCTAAAAACGTTGATATTCTCTTTTGACCAAAGTCGACGAACAGAGTCAAATTGACTTAATGTGTTCCCAGAGGATTAATCTGGTTACGAAGTTTATAATTATATGCAAAAACATAAAGAAAAAGATTTACTTAATCGTTATTAATGTTGACCACAAAATGTGCGCGACAAAACTTTTGCCTCAAATTTGAGAAACACTGATCTAGCCGCATGAAAGTCAGATGAAGACTTGATTTAAATGTATACGCAAATTGCAACTATATATGATCACGAAAATTCGATTTCCATTGGCCGTAAATCGAAAGATTGCGTGCTCTCGAAATATTCAACTTCCATTAACCACGCGGTGTAATTTGCGCCTCGACAAGCGAGCGTTAATTGGCTGCGGAGCGCCGGAGCAGCGCAGCAGTGTAAATCGTCAACAATCGGCAAACGCTTCGCGCTTGAAATTGTGAAATGTAAAGGTAAAGGATATATATGTATCCGCCCGATTCGTATCGACAAACTCGATTTGCGCAACCTAGATTATACACGGAATAGCTTATTTGAAAGACAGATTGCTAAAAGCCATACCCTTACCGACTTCCAAACTTTTTTCACAATATCTGTCAAATCGTAAAAATATTTTGCGCGACATTTAAAAATGTTAAAAGACAAAAATGTATAAAAAGTTTTAACAATTCTCTTCTTTCTCTCTTTTCTTATCTATCTCGCGTTTGATCTCTCTTGCTCTCGGCATTATATTGTTGCTACGCCGATAAACAAACAAAGCAAAGCACAGATAATAATAATAAAAATGCATAAATTAACTGCGGCAGCCGCATTTTCGAGCAGAATGTTAGTTAGAAGATTTACGACGCGGCGTAACGAAGATACGAAAGAATCGGTTTATGCCAAGGTAACAGGGCTGCATCAATCAAAAGGGTTTTATATTTTTTAAGCTCAAAGCAGAAATGATTGCCGCGCGCGCGCGCGCGTTTGATGTTGTAAAGCACGGTGCGTTAGCTGCTTCAAAGCTTTATGAGCCCAGATTAAAGCGTGTAATGCGATCGTGGCTTACTCGATATCGGACACGATCCTTAGATGCATTAATTATTTTCTTCTTTCATTAATTACATAGCTTGTGCATGAGACAACCTAATTTCATGCGCTTCGACTATTATCTATCGGGATTACATAACTTATTTTTATATAAAAGAAAAAAATTCCGAAATATTAATAAATACTTAAACATTTGATCTTTCTTTCTCTCGGTGATAAATTTTCTTAATTCATAAACACCAGCTATGTTTTATACTTTACTGTCTGGCTATGTTCACATAAAAGGTACGGCAAAACTACTCTGTTTCTCTTTAATAAAACGCATAATCGTTTCATTTCTCGCAATGGTGAGAACCAAGTTTTTGCAATTTATACCTACAGCACGAGAAAACGAAAAAGTACGTAATATGGTAGGAAAAGGGAATGCAAAATTAGATGTGCTGCAGTTCCATCTTACGTATGAATAGATAGGTACACGTTCAGCTGCACTCGATACTGCACGCCGTCATTATACCGCAGAACGATATGCAAACAGAATATATTATTTCTGATGTCCTCTGAACCACTTCTTCAAAAAAGACAAAAAAAAAAAGAACGAGTTTATTTTGTCTAGTAATTCTGTTATAGTTGTTTTTATCTAAAAAAAATTATTCTAATTTGCTTATACGTGGAACAATTGATCTGAAAAATCCGCATAAACAGTGTATGTGTATCGCATTGCTGTTGTCGTCAAGTTTTTGTTTGTTTTTTTTCATTCTTTAGAAGAGAAATATCAACGCTGGCACATGTAATAATTGAGTGTGATAATTCGCCAATTTATAGTTATTTATAACATCAATGACTTCATAATTGCTTGACAATTTCTTTATATCTATTTTTCTGAACCTTTTGCAGGTTCGAAAATAAATGGAAATCGCACGGAACTATATTGGACGAATAAGGCGGATGAGGCAGCAATTCGAAGAAACTCAATTCATAAATTTTGCACGTTAAAAATTGGTGCATCGTCAAAAATATTGAGAACGTCTACTTTGCGAGTTGTCGCGAAAAACTACATGCAATAAAGAGCCAGTGTTATACATTTCTTCTAAAAGATGAAACTTGTCAACGAGCACAGGAATATAATGCTATATTGTCGTTATCTATGCGTTTCGAACACTTAACTCAATCGCTATATATATATATATATATACAGCGGTTACGGTCGTGAGTAGCGGGACACCCTGTATATACACTGTATATACACCTTGTATATATATATACAAGGTGTCCCGCTACTTACGACCGTAATTTAAATGACGTATTCCTGATACGATTTTGTGACAAAACTTCTAATATCATTTTATCGAGGTTATAATAGTTTTTGAATTAGAAGCGTTTAAAAGTGAT
>QVOB01001555.1:0-18006 GCA_014839585.1 Pseudomyrmex concolor | reverse complement strand
ACAACGTCCGTTTCGCGAAAACTTATTCGCGAAAAAGTTGCGCGTACGAGGGCGTATCTTTGTGAATGCAAAATTTGCATTTACGGTTCGTTATTTCAACGTCATCGCGCCGAAAAGTTTTCGCCGAACGAAAGAATGCCCTGTCGCTTGCGCGCATCTTCATTCATACGCAATGAGGTTACCTAACGCGAACTGCTGCGAATGATTACGTATTAAAGTACGACGCAAGAGAAATGCGTGCGCTTTCTCTCTCTCTCTCTCTCTCTCTCTCTTCATGCCGCGCGTATAACGTACATACATCGGCGCTGACGTACTTGCGCGTAAATTATGCAAGACGTATGCTCAGACGGATGGCGAAGGTATTGCAGCTTGTCGACGAAGTTTAAGCATCTCTCCGCCTGGGCAGAGAGTTGCCCGGGCGGAGCTTGATACTTCGAAAGCCAGCGGCACGCTCGCAGTCGACTTTTTGCACAGCCATTGCAACAGTTGGCCCCTTTAAGGCTGTCCGAGAAAGAGAGAGAAAGAGAGAGCACACTCGACCGCGACTCCTCCTTTTAACGCGTCTTATAAGCGATTCCGCCAACTCCTCCGAAGCCGGTCAGTTTAACTAAGAGAAAAACACGAATATAACTTCGATATATCGAGTCAGATAGTGTAAACAAACGGGAAGACGATTTTATAATTTACATGCTTTTATATACATTTAGAGAAATCTGATTAATCGTGTTTACACGTTGCAACTGCCGTAGTTGAGTAACAAAGCGCGTTAGAAGCACATACACGGTGTTAGATAATTAACATTTCGAGCGTGTAATATTCCGTATTTATAGCTCGCGTGATAATCGCTGCGATTTGGCGCTCGTAAATACGTTGCAGGAATGACCGATTCCGTTCTGGCTGGAACTACTTAACTGATAATCGATATCCGCATGCAAAGCGTCAGTCGCACGCATTCCGGCAAATCGTTAGTTATCGCGGTATTGATTTTCCATACGTAATAAAGCTGCAAACTGTATATGTCCTAATAAAATATAAACACACGCGATAATTTCAGGATTTTCCCAAGAATATCTTTCGTGAAAATTGAACCATAATAAATTTCTCGTAACACAGACATTTACGCATCATTTTATTATTTAAGTTATCATATTAAGAAGCCTAGTTCTTCTTAACGTTTCTTGTTTCGAAAACTTGGTTTGTTAAAAATGATATGTGCGAACTAAGTGATGAAAATTACAAAAAAAAGAAAAAAAAAGAATCGAAGTTTGCAAAAATTAAAATTTATAAATTATTTTCTAAAGACATACAAGAGATCGTAATTTTTTTGAGAGCCTAGCATTTTCAACTTTTTAAACGTAAGACTGCGAGAATGGCATGTTCTCTTTCTGTCTATCTATTCACCGTTTTCTCCGTTCATTGCTTTCTCGCTCGATGGTGAGAGCTCGGCTCGAGACTAACCGACTCATTCATTGCCTAGTTTAGCAGCAGTTTGCCCTGAATATTCATAGCTGGCCTCATCCCGGTGGCACGTGTAAATATCACTCGAAAAGTTCAACGGACCCTTAGTTTTGCTGCTAAGAGTCGTTCTGTAAATTATAGTTAAATTTGTAACTCGAAATTTTTGTTTAAATATACGAGAGAACACGATTATTCGATGTGTTATTCGACAAAATTGTTTTCATATATACATATGTATTTTAATATACATATGTATTTTAATTTGCTATGGGTAAATATAAAAATACACTATTTATTTCAAGAGAGAGAGAGAGAGAGAGAGAGAATGTTTTTTAATTCGCAACACCGAGTTTCATTCTTCGGCCAGCTTGCCCGATAGCGCGATACAGAAAACGATCCGAAATTGTGCGACTTCGGTAACGACGAAACGTGTCATCAGAGAGCCGATAAACAAACCAGCCACGCGCTAAATTGCTGGCGGCAAATTGTGCTCCAAACTTCGCTCATACCTAGTAATCACGTGTGCAATCGTATCGGAAGTGATTACAATGTGCAATGCGATCGTAGGCAATTTTTGTCGTGTGTAAAAAAGCCGGGACGCGGCACACGAAATACCCGACGCGACAATTTCCGCTCGCGTACTGCTCGTTGCCGCTCATTTCATCTCGTCACACACTTAACACTCTGTTCTCTCTCACTCCCCGACTTATTTGAAATGCGCTGCCGCAAAACGCGTAGCACGCGCGCGGCCAATGCGAATCCAATATCGGAAAACAATTTTTCTCAGAGAAGAATTTTAGCGCGCGGCTTTTCAAGACTTCGGACCCTTACCGGCTCGTGCTGCGGTACCTCTCCCCCAAACTACCGCCGCCCCTTCCGTTCCCGCGTCCTCTTTGTCGTCCTTTATTCTCCGTCCTCTTCAGCATCCATTCTCTCCCCCGTTCTCCCTTGTTCTGTTTCTGTCGTGCCGGCCCATTTTCTCCGTACCACCTTTAAACCGCGCTCGTTTCTCGCAATAAAAGAGTGCCCGCGGTCTTTCGCCGTGACTTACGACCGTGCCGGTAATAACGATAAACGTTAATGTCGCTTTGTCGTTGCACTCTCGAGCGCGAGCTATCGGGGATTAATCGGTTCGTTAAATTCTTTTTTTCCGCACCGTTATTCGCATCGGCGCTTATTGCGCTTGCGGGGGAAGAGAGAGGAAAAGGGGAGAAAGAGGCGGCAGCGTTGAAAGGCACGTATCCCTTTTAGCCCGTTGCGAATCTGAGAATAACGAAGTAGAATTGTTGCGAAATATGCAGGCGCGTTACGCGCCTCGTTTAGTCGAAGAACGCGGTGGGCGGTACTGCAACATGAAAATTGCGCGCGTACGACTTTATTGAAATATAATTAATTAGCGCGCGAATCAAAGGGAAACCTACGTGCCGCGAAAGAGCGAAACGAGAGAAAGAGAAAGAGAGAGAGAGAGAGCGCGCACGTCTCTCTAGTTAGAACGGTCGCTGAAAGTTTAGTCCGAGAGTTTCGTCTCGACGCGCGAAGCTGCCCATGAAGCATACTCGTTTATAACGGACCGGGAAACAAAATTAAATTGTAATTGCGCCACGTATACAATGGCGCGGACCATCTAGGTAAGCACCCTGCCGACGACAACTAATTACATTTAGGTACCTCACTTTTACCATGACGCGGAGTAATTGCCTCGGCTAGTCATAATGAAAAAGTATCGATTGTGTCCGCGTTGTCGCTCTCGCGGAGAAGAGGTTCTGTACCTTTCGTCACTCGCGTTTAATGCACTATTCTTGCAGTCCTTTAGTAGCGACGCTCCCTCAACGTTCGTTTTTTTTTTGTTTTGTTTTGTTTTGTTTCACGTTCCACGACGTGTATTACAAATTAACGACATCTGCGTCTTGCGCTTGTAACAAACGAATTTAAATATGCGCAAACACGGAGACCGGATACTTTTAGCGACTGTTTAACGTTACGTTGAAACAGTTCAAATAGCCCCCGAGCTGATTGCGTGTTGTTACATAAATTTGTCGTCTTCGAGATCCGCTTTGAGAGATTTTTCCTTTAACAATAGTTTGATTTAATCGTCGATTAAAAATGTATACAAGGGATTAATAACGGATCAATTTTTACTGATTGATTAACCAGTTAAATATAAGTAATAGTTTTATGGTGTTTATCAAATGTAGTACACATTTAAGAACAAAATTATTCTCTGTCCAACGCAAAAAGTAACAATTTTTAATTAATTTCTTAACAGTTACTTTAAACAAACATGCAAGTAACGTAATTTCGTGTTATATTAAAGAACTCTTAGCATATAAACAACAAGTTTATTATGCGTACATGATAGTCTCTTTTTTTTTTAGAGAGAGAGAGTCTGAGAAAACGTGAGAATACGGGGAACATCTTAATACTAACGAGACGAACCAAGTATCAAAAATAGTCGGGACCAAAAGAAACAAAGTCTACGTTAAAGTTCTTTCTTCAAGACTCAACGCGGGCGTTGAGAGTAAAAACCGGTACTTAGTGTAGTTAACTAGAGTGCACAGCGCCGCCGTTTACATATGCAGAAAACGGCAAAGTCGTCCGGAAAGTGAGTCCGAGGAAAAGAGGCCAAGAGAATGCAGAAAGGGGAAGAGCGAAAAGGTCGGGACGAGAGAGCGAGAGAAAAGCGCAGTTTAAGTGCTCGCTCGAGTGAGAGAAGGCGTCGGTACAAGAGACAAGGCGTTAATGAAATAGTCGGTTATGTTTTAAGTACTACTGCTTAATGTACATTCCCACGTCGTTTCGCGGCAGTTGGCCGAAAGTTTCGGTTTAACTTGCGAGTCGACTGCTTCTCTTCTGACAATTGAAAATTTGTTCTCCTCGGTATAGCAGCATCAGGTCGAGAAGAGAATATCGTGAGAATTCGCGAATGTTTTCTCGCGAAACTATTTTTTTTTCTTTTGTTTTTCTTTTTTTTTTTGTATCGGAATTAAATACATTTCAGATGCAGTTCGACGACGCAGCTAATAACTCCGAACCAATTTTTATTTTTTATCCCGCCGTTATATCATCGGGTTAATGTGAGCGTCGATAAGCGTTAACTGAAATGAATTCGAGTCAAGCGCGCTCGAAACCCTTAATCGATTTTCGTTTAATCGCGTTATACCCATCTTTCCGTCATTTAAGTTCCACACAGAGAGAGAGAGAGAGAGAGAAGAGTGGATCGAATTAGTCCCATAAGGGCGTTAAACCACCGCGAAAAGTTATGAAGCGTAACACAAGGCTTAACTCGTGGCAGCTTAAGGGGTTAATAAGATATTTAGTTTACTAACATTTGGACGGAGCCGGGGGTTTATGCGGGGCTAGCGAGAGCCACCCGTGGTCTAAGAGACTTAGAAGCTAGCGGTCACCCCTTGAGTGCATTCTCCTGTTCCGGAGTGTCTACCGACGCTTTAGGCTTTCAAGATCATTAATTTAAGGTGCCGCTGCCGCAGGCACTGCGAAGCACTGAATTCTCGATGCTTTCTAGAGGAAGAGACTCTCGGAGTCGAGCGAGGACGGAAAAGAAGTAGACGAGAAGGGAAAGAATTCCCAAACTCGCTTAGCGCTTATCGATCGTCCCCAATTGGCTAAAAGCATCGCTCGCGACGCGAAAATTAATAAATGTATTTTACGATTGATTTGCCGCGTCGTTATTCAACGCGCGCGATCTGAGAAATCGATTGATTTATATTTTCGCGAACGGACACGCATTACTTATATCCTTAAGATACAAATTCTTGCATTACAGTAGAAGTGTCGCGCGGGATAAAAAGTCGTGCGGAAGCACAACATTCGCGAGAATTGTGTGTGTATGTGTCTGTGTGTGCGCGCGCGAGAGAGAAATGGCAAAGGCGACGTGTAACTATCGATCGCAATGCGTCTAGGGTTGAGTAGCGAGAACAGTCGGACTTTCGGCGGGACGCGGTCGAGCAGCCGAGCTATTTGCGGGATAATGCGAGATTGAAGGAATAAGAACGGGAAGACGAGAACGAACGGCACGAAAGAGGAGAGAAAGCTGCAGACGAAAAGAGGGTTATACAGCCTGACCAAGTGGATTCGGGAAGGACGAGAAAGCGAGGAATGGCAAATGGCAGCCGAGAAGCAGTGGACACACACACACACACACAAAAGGGAGGGAAAGCAAAGTCCGTGGGAGGACATTTAAGGCTGTTGGTGCTGCGAATGCACGCGATGCTTGCTTAGATTCACCTTGTTGAATATTACATGGAGGAACGCCACGCAACCTTACCTACGACTCAATCTCGCGTTGTTAATCCTAATCAGAGCGAGCTAATCACGGCGAAATAAAAAAGTTACACGGTCAAATTCGCGATGGCTTTCCGACGATAAAATTAACTAACCGAGTTCGCGTTCTTCTTTCTTTCTCTCTCTCATGAAATATCCCACGTCCGTCGTAATAATAATAATAATAATAATTTTTTGAAACGCGATTGCGCGTAATACGCCGAGCGCTAAGAGATTACGATCGATCGAGCTAATATTTCGGAACAAGCTCGGCTTCGCTGACATTTCCATCCGCCTTGTATCTATATATAGAAAGTTAATGGAAAAAGGTATGTTCGTTATACACGTTGAATTTGATTGCGCAGTCCATGTCAAATTTGATCGGCGGATTTTCGATCGGCATAACGAAGCCGTGCAATAACGCGGCGCGCGCATAACGACGCAATATGTCACACGGTCTGTAAATAACACGATTCACTCATGTATTTCGAGAAAATCTAATTTTTTACTTAGCTGTAAATATACAAATTATTCCGCGAGACCGTGGGAAGACAATTACGCGATCGATGTCGTTCGTCTTATGTTTTTTTACTCAAGAAGAACGATCGCGTTGTATTTCCGGAAGTGAGTCGCTAAGACTCGACGACGACACAACGTAACATTTTCGTTTCGCGCCACGGCGACGATCGAGCTGGCGAGGAAGTAAATCAATCAATCCGCTGAATGGCCCATTCTTCCCCCTCGCCGCCCCATCCCCATCGGCAATACCACCCTTCCGACTGCAGCCATTCATCGAGATACACTCCGGCATTCATGATATTCCGCACGATTGCGGGAGATTCTCTCTCTCTCTCTCCTCTCTCATTCCTCTCTCCCTCCTTTCCTGTCTACGCCATCAACCTTCTTGCCGTTTCCAAGGAAGCCGCCCGACGGTGCGGAGACGGAATTAGCATCTCCATTAGTCGCGAGGGCATAATGCGATATTACCGGAGGTACACGAGCTACCGGAGAGAGGAAGTGAGACAATAGTCCCGCCATGCCGCGACCGCGGTAAGACCCGGTATCTATCGGCCAACTTTGGTCTTCAAATCTTCTAATACCAGACCCGGGGAGGAAGTCCGGGAATACCTTCCTCCTATACCGTGAGTTGTAATTTCGGACGAATGCTGCGCGTCGCGAGATCTGATCCAATTACGCCCGGAAGGAATGTGTTTATTTGTACGAAAGAAGATATTGTGCGGTCGATTTTGGCAACAAGACGCGCAAAATTCGCAAAAACAATTCCTCAACGCTGACATACGATATGCAACATACTCATGTAGCAAATGATTTAAGAGCACGCGTTGTTTTTTGCATTATGCAAATATTTATTACTGAGTTGGCAATTAACGTGGCAAGGCGCATCAATGACATTTTTGCGATTTAATTTTCACTCATTGTCGTGGAATAATTAAATAAAACTAAGCGAACGTTTCATACAGGAGAATGGTTTGAGAGAGAGAGAGAGAGAGAGAGAGAAGAGAGAAAAGAGATTTTTAAAAAACCCTCTCTCTCTCTTTCTCTCTCTGTTTGTGTAAACTAGGCTACCCGATCGAAGACGGTCATACATCTCACAACGCGAGAGTCTCTCAAACGATCGTAGGGCACGTTTCGGATTTTCCGGGCGTCGTGGAAACGATTCGAATGGGACGCGACGATGATATTTCCGATTCAGCCTCCATTAACGGTACGTGACGATAAAGCTGCAACTGTTATTATCGCTGTCGTTTATGGTGCCCGATGCCCTCCTCTTTCCACCTCCCTTCCGAGTATGCGGACTCGCTCATATATCGGGATCTCAGCGATTTCTCTCTCTCTCTCTCTCTGTCGTCCACAGTTTTATTATTGTTCTTCCCTTGTCTTGACTTTCGCACAGAGAAGTCGGCGGAAACATTTTTGCGTCGCTTCTCAAATCGCCTCGCAGGAGCGACGACGTTCCCGTGACACGAAATGACTTACTAACGACCGCGGCATAATCGCGAGACGGCACGACGCTCGGCGGAGTTTTATGTCCACGGATTAAAGCGCGGTTCCGTGCGACGCTAAAGCGGTTACGGGCGGTGGCGGTAGCGGTGGCGGCGGTTGCATCGCGCGCGGGAGATCGCGTATCGTTTATGATCGAGATTAATGGCGGGTGCGATAATGCCAAGGAAGAATTGCGCCTTTTGAAAGTATATACGCATGCCGTGATTTGGCGTCGGGAACCATCAAGAGGAATTGCGTCCTTTTGTTTTTCTCGTCTTATTCGCGCTCCTCGTCGTTATCCGTTACTTTATCGTATTAAAAATATGGAAGGACAATTTACGACATCTCGTATTCTGTTCTGCGAGCGTTCGTTGTTGTTGTCGTCGTCGTCGTTGTCGTAATTCGTCTTTTCGTATTCGTCACGGCTGAGATTCCTGATATTTATAACGCGCGGCAAACAAAAACAAAACAAAAAAAAAACGGACAACAACGGACGTATTATCAATGAAATCGCAGCGAGACTGCGTGCTTTGTAGTACCGACGACTTGGAACAAACGCGACGCGAACGTCTGTCTCGTATAACGCGTTCTGGATGCGAGGCACGCGCTTTTATGCACTATCTAGACTAGTCGTGCAGGCTAGCGTGGCGCGCTAAAGAGCAAGTGCCGATTCCGCGAGAATTTCGTCGAACAGACACATCGACACGCTAGCCCGACTTCGGAATCGCTTGAAAATTCGGAAATAGTTTCTCGACGGCACGTAAAGCTCTCTCTCTTTCTCTCTCTTTTTCTCTCTATATCTTTCTTTTCGCAAAGAAGAGCGAAGAAAACGACAGCTCCGCTTTCGTTGAATTTCGACGTGTCTTTCTTGTTCACTCTCGAGCTCGCGAGTGCTATGTGGTCCCAAGAAGCTTGAAATTCCGAGCTGACTGCAAAGTTTTTAACTAAGTTTGGCGGTTGCCCACGCACCGTTCCAGACTCTCTCTCTCTTTCTCTCTCTTTCGATGCCAGTTGCTAGCGCTGCCTTTCAGGCAGCGATTCTTCTGGGGGTTGCGCTCCCACGTACCTTCTTTGCGAAACTTAATCGAGAAACGAGCCGGCAATGAGAAAACATTTGGAAACGATTGACCTGGCTCGCTCGTTCGGAGTGAGAAATGACGGTTTGTCGCTCGTTTATCGCACGCAGAAACAGCCGCCTGTCGCGGACAGTGAAGAAATTGCGAACAGCGCGGCCGGTTTTACATAATGACAGCCTATCACAGCGGACGGATACATTGCTTCCTAAAGGATGATAATTTGCAGGTGAATGACAAACTCTCTTCTCTCTCTTCTCTGAATAAAATATTTTAGCATAACGTATCACCTGACCCAGTTGAACATATTTTGAATAACACGTACGACAGTATTGTGACACGTTCGTACAACTTCGCACAACACCGTGCCACACTATTTCAAAAGTACGATAGAATATGTTTCGATTTTAGTATGTTTCGTTGCACACGCGATATTTTCGTGTTTTCAGTTACACATTTGCACGTCGCGATCGGCCATTTCGTTCGGTCGGTAAAAGTTTATAATTCGTTTCTTTCCAGAAATCGCACTAAAGGGACCTGGCGCGTTTCACAATCCAATACGAGAACCGACACTCCGTGCCAACGTGGAATTCGCGGAGGCACGAGAGACGCTCGCGATGAAATGAGATAGGAATTTCATAATTAAGTTATCAGCTGCAGCTATTCCGACAGCCAATTATCGTCAACGCCGAGCGCGCGGGGCTACCTACCCTTTTTACTTTTTAAACGCCCGGCCCGGTCCGGCACTCGGGCTCGAAGTCGGAGGATCCGGCTCTTCGATGGACGCGCAAGCGAGAAAGAACGGAAGCCGCGCGGTCGAGACGAACAGGAAAAGGAGGGAGAAGGAGGAGGAGGAGTGGCGGTCGATCGAGTACTCTTTGAAGTTGTGTCGAAGGAAAAAAGATGGAAATAATTAAAAGCATTGAAAGCTTTCCTGAACGCCATTAGGGGCATTGACACTTGGCAACGCCTACGCCGCGGATGAAAACGGCGAAACCTCTCGCGTACGTATAGAATTGCACCCTCTGTCAGAGATGTAAACGCTTTAAAAAGAGTCTCCCGCGCGCGCGCTCCTCCCTTTTTCCTCTTTCTTTTCCTTCTTTTACGTTTACTCTTCTTCCCACTCTCGTGCACGTTTGTCAGGACGAATCGCGGGCACGTGCGGTAACACACCTTTTTTGCCGGCCTGAAGTTTTTAGTGCCAGTTCCATAATTAAACTTGCGTCTCGCTGTTTCTCCGTCTGTCCGTCACTCCTTTCTCACGTAACCGAGTGGGGAGGAAAAAGAAATACGTCGCGGTGAAGTTGACGAGCGCGTACCTTCGTATTTGTGTTACGTGACCGTCTCAACTGGATTTCTTAATTTCTCGTGAACGCATGCGAATTGTTACACGACTATTTTTACGTATCAAAATAGTACTTTGATTTTCAAAAAATAAACGAACAGAACACGAGAGAGCGAATTTTGGCATTATGCAAATGAGTGGCAAGGATTCACGCGACCGATAAATTAACAAAATGTCGCAGCCAACCATATAATAACGTGTATGTTTGTCTCTTCGTTAAACTTGCTCCACGCTTTTTCTCTGATTTCCTCCTCTGCCTTTCTGTTATCATTTAGTAACGATTTAATGCCGCTTCGGGCGGAAATAAAATTATTGCAACATTATTATTATCATCGTTTTCGTCGCCACAATTATCATTATTGAGGATCAAACAATTCAGTGGTTCAAAATATAAAGTTTATACGTATCTTTTAATCATTTGTGCGCGAGTATTATGAATTTTCAGCACGCGTGTGTGTCCATGTATGTCCAAGAAAATAAATATAAAATCAAAACCGTAATAATTATTATCTATATTGTAGATTCACATTGTTTAAATATTTACTTTCAAATATGCGATTTTGCGTGTAAAACTTTTTTCCGGGAATTACGTGTGTATTAAAATTAAATATGTTTACGTGCAAATTTTTTTCGGGAATTATATGTTATCAAAATTAAATATGTTCACTTTTTTGTTGTTTTGCTGTTTTTTACAAAAGAAGAGTACATTAAAGCACGCGAATTTATATTTATACGTAACATTAAAGGTAACCTTTTTTTTGTATGTATATACGCAGAATATGCGCGCGCGCGCGCGCGTGTGTGTGTGTGTGTGTGAAATATGCGTAGATACATACACCTAGGACGTGTACGTGTCGCGTCGTCGTAAACAAAATAATCAGCAAAACGTCATGTTTTAGCAACTCCCATTTACTAACATGCTATAACCGCGTGGCAATGTGAATGAATATATACGCCCGGTATTAGTGCTCGCAACCAACAAACGAAGCCCCGAGAAAGCTGCTCGTTATTATATAACGAGAGCTCGTTATAACGTTGAAAACCATCGCAAAATTGAGTATAACTTCTGCTCCAACTTGTGAGATAGGCGCCGAAGTTGGCGGAAGCATTGCATTCCTCGGGACTTCTGATGTTAACAACTGAATCAATTACTACGTAACGCAATATAAATTAAGACGGCTTCGAAGTCCCGAGAGATATTTTCGTAGAAAAACATATAACTGATACTAATAATGACAATAAACATTGTATACGCTCTATGTGTACGATACCTATAAGTTGCTTTTCTGTGACACAACTCTGTTAGAACATAGAGCGCGAGAATTGACATTCGCCCGACTTTCGAGAATATCGGACGCGGTCCGCGTCTTGTTAGCCGATAGAGAAGTCTTATCCGATATCCGACGCAAGGTCCGGCAAACTGAGGACCGCCGAGATCAATTTGCACGGCGTTGCGCGTGACAGCGCTGCCAGCAAGCCAATTCGCGCGGGTACAGTAATTAAACTGCGGTTTAACGTGACCGGAGCACCTGCCGTTACCAAATTGCAAGTTATATGCCGCGTGTCACTCGACGAGCGCGAGAGTTCCTGTCGCTGAAAGAGAGAAAGAGAAAGAGAAACCGCGAGTTTTTGCAATTTTCCAAATTTTCTTACATTTTCTCAATTTTCTTTACAAACAAGTGCCCGCAGTCTCTCATCGCGACAAAATTCTCTCAACTGTCACTCTACGTCGTAATTATGTTTAACTTTTTTTTTTGATAAAGTTGCATTAAGAATGTTGTACAAAGTGTTTAATATGTCTAGTAAAACTACGACATATAAAAATACTCAACTAACCGTGCTAACATTACTCACTCGACGAAAAAATATCGCGCATGAGAAAAGATTTTCCAACCCGCGCAAGGAGCAATTTCGCAAACTATATTTAGATGCTGGTGGTCGAGATCTTTTTTGATTCGTTGCAAAATAAATTACTTCATATATAATATATGTGTATACAGATTGAAATACGATTGGATGTTTCTCCCACAAACGCACAAACATTATTATCGATCTACGTTATCAATCAACGTGCTATCTATGTGGAAACGTCTCGGTTTCGCAATATTCATCGACGCGCTCCGATATGTGAACCTCCATCTCCTAAAATCTGTAATTTGTTGTTGGCTGTATATGGTATGCGATTAGAGAAAACTCTTTAATCTCCTCATTCCATTTTCCGAATATTCCATTAGGTTTCTCTCTCTCTCTCTCTCTCTATCTATCTATCCATCGTTCTGTCTGTATCCCCGATTCTCTTTTTTTCGTCTCCACTCTCTGTCATGCCCGGAGGCTTCGGGCATCGCCTTCACGCGTCACTCCGTGGCACGAGGATTTGCGGTTGCCACGACAATTGATTTACACGCAGACACGCGCACGCGTTACACCGACACGCATGTGTGCACACACACACACACAGAGCCAGACGTGGCGGATGTATCCCAGCATCTCCGGTGGTCCCGGGAATCACCCTCTCCGCCGATCGTATACAATCCGTAATTGTTGTTCCACCCCGTTGCTTTAGCCGAAGATTACAACGCGATCTTTCAGGGAATTGGGATTCCCGGGTGCCGCCACCTCCGCCGTCGCGTCCAATGAGAATCGAATCGGACTGTCGTTGTCGCGCCGGAATCCGATTGGACGAGGAAGAGGGAGAAGACCAGGAATAATAGATGTGGCCAACGCAATGCGATTTGGTAAGCGGCGATTTCGATTTCGGCGAAACTCGGAAAACCGAGCGGTATCTGAAATCCGGCTGCAACAGATAAAACCTGCGGTTGTCGCGTTCGTTGTTTCTTAGCGATCTTTTGTGAAAGGTGCGCGCACAAAAGCGTCTCGCCGAGAAAATCACGAAAATTCGGTGTAAAGGGAGGGTGCGCAATCTCTGATAATGCCAGGCGTACGTCTGCGCGAGAAATAAACGAGATGTGAAATATTCCACGTATCGTATCGGAAATCGCATGACGCGTTACACACGTGTTTGACATGACGCGGCGGCGCAGGGAAAACCCTTCTCGTAAGGGGACAAAACAAAATACAAAACGACTTAGCGGGGCGCGGGGCGCGGAAGCGCCGGGGCGGCATTATCATCATTACACTTCGCCTTCTCTACGCGAAGTATCTATTTCTGGCTGCAATCGATTAATCGAACAAGACTTAAGTACGGGTCTGGCCGCACCTGATGCTCGTCCATCACTAGCGGCGGCGGCGGCGGCGGCGGTGACGGTGGCGTTGGTGCAATGTTCATTTATGTATACACAGTAGCCGGCCTCGTGAGGAGAAAACTTTTCCTTCTTTCAGCGCGCAGTACTCGTGTTCGTTAATAATCGATTATGAAAGATGACGGTTCCTCGTATCGACTCGACGCGGCCGCGCGCGCGCGCGCACGCAAACTTATTGTTTTAAAGAAACTTTAAATTTATCGCAAACTTCTCGCCGCGGGCGCGGCCGCGTTGGAAATAATCCCTCATTCATCATCCGAGGCGTAAGGCGTAAGGCGCGCGCGTTCCGACGAGGAGGAGAAAAGCGAGGGTTGGAGGAGGGCAGACAAGGGTGTACGTGAAGGGAACGAGCGCGCGCGCGCGCGAAACCCAGAAGCGCTTCTGCACGAGCGCTAAGCCGTGATTAGTTGTTGCGGGTACGAAAAGGGTAATCCGTTGTTCCGGGATTTTTATTACTTCGCGCCGGGGCTCGGCTTTTCGTAAATACGCGCGTTACTTTCTACGCCGCCGTTGGTAGCCAGCAAACGTGTTCGAAGTTGTTGCTAACGGATGTTCCTGAGAGAAGATAGATACGCGCTGCGGCTTGTAAAAAAAAAAAAAAAAAAAAAAGAACAAAGAACACGTTAGTCCGATAATAACGTTCTAAAAGCAGAAAGCGGTGAATGCATGAGATACGTCAGCGCTTCGGAGGTGTTGTATTCGATTTCTCTGACCACACGAGTCTTTGGGATAACAAAATAGGAAAAAAAACCGTTCCGTTCGACCGATACCGATTTACCTCTGAAATTTACTGTCTGTTGCCAGTCTCACGTTTTGCGCGTTCGAGAAAGTAAATCACGGTAAGTGGGTAAGAAAGACTCCATACCAAAGAACGGAGGAGGCATCGGGGATTATCGTCGCTATATCACGGTTAGGTCGTCCGTGAGAGATATCTAAGCTGTGCCCTGCTGCGGAACTTTATTGCGCAGAGCGAGCCAATTATAGCTCCGTGGGCGCGATGTATTGAGTACTTCCGAGAGAGCAAGTACCGCCCTCGATAACAAAGTGAATGAGAATATATGACATCGCTTATGTCACGTATTCAACAGTTGCAAAGGCTTATGGATAATATCGATTGACAGCTGCGCAAAGCTAAAATATAATAAATTGCCACATTTCGCTTGAGCATGCGCGCAAGCACAAAAATTCTATTTGCAAATAGAACATCACATGTATTTTAAACGTTGTAACTCTATGCGCGATAATTTTATCACACGCAAAATTCTCTTCGCTCTGCTACGCGCAGAAGTTTGTTTCCCCGAAACCTCTCTACTTTTGGGAATTCATCTTCGAACAATTTCGAGCAACCCCCCTACGGTTTATGCAACCCCTAAACACGGCACGAGAGGCGAAACTCGCCCCAAACTCATCCCTTGGCAAACGCCGCAAGAAAGCAGCAATAAACGTCAGGCCTCCGCGGTAATTAAAACTAAAGATCCGTGGCGAAAGCGAAAAACAACAGTTGCCGAGAGAGGCGCTAAGACAACGTAGAAAGAATAACGAAAGATGGGAAGTAAAGCTTTGCTACGGCAACGACAATTGGAAGCGAAAGTGGAATTTAGTTTCTTTGAAATAGGATTAGGGAAAACGGAAAGTTATTGAAAGAAATCTACTTGGGAAGCTTTAACTGTTTTGCGTTAATAAATTTACGGCTTAATATCGAGAAAATTGTAGAAATTCACTGGGAAATTGAAAGATATCGCTAAAAAGCGAAACAAAAAAAAAAAAAAAAAACAAAAAAAAACACTTGACATTGTGGCGCGCTACTGTGTATACGTATTGTATATAGGTATATAGGTTATCATAACGGTCTGACGCTTCACGTTTTTTGTTTCGCGATCTCGCGAATACGTCGCCGACGAAAAGTTTGTCGTCGCGATCTTTGTTTTAATAAAGATAAAAAGAAAAGTATAAAAGTTGGCGAGTTAAGAACTTCGCTTTCACAGCGATTTGGCACAAAGAAATTTTTTTTTCCTCAGCTTCGCTTCAAACCGATCGCTTTTGCGGATTTTAATGGGCTTCGAGAAAGAGACTCGTTCGGTATCCGTTCTCCTAACGCAGCAATGACGAGCGCATGCGGAGAGGAGAAAAGGGGAAAGAGCGCGCGGGGAAGAGGTATGGGGAAGCTACGTTAACAACACGAAAGAGCCCCATGGATCCCTTTGCATTTATATGGAGTAACCTTACGGGGCCGAACAGTCAACTCGGGTCTGCCGTGGCTAAAAGGAAACTTAAGAAACATAAAGTAACTTCGCCTTTCCGCTCTTTCCTTTCTTCTACGTGTTTCCCTCCACCCATCTGTCAGCGGTCTCTCGTGCTTTACCTACGCGGCAACCATTTGCACAAAGCTTTCCGGATTGCATTATGATGCGAGAGCTCGCTTAGCGCCGCGCGACATACTAACTTTAAAGACGCGCAATTATTCCGCTTCTGTTATCGTGTATTTCGCAAACCTTATTTCCACGTTCTCGACATGTGCAAAGAGAAGCCCCGAGCGGTTTTGTAGTCGTAACAACAACTGATTCCTTCGAGGCAACAACTTTTTTGTTTTGTTTTTAATTAGAATTTTAAATCTCTGGAAATTTTTAATTTACGACAAAATGTACACACAGTACATTTAAGTTTCTGCGTATTAAGAGAAAAACAATTCCAACGCAATAACTAAAACTTTTCCCAATCAACATTAATTCCGAGAATTTGTCGCCTTAAAAATACAGTTGAAACTTCAACGAGAGATACGTCGTCGGACGTGTCTTATTAACATAAAGCATATAACTTGAAGCGTATTATCCTCCGTTATTGAATCCGACATGGAAGTACCGTGTCGCGGCAGCGACTCCGTCAAGTTTTGCTGCGAGAAATTCTTGCCGCAGCGGGCTTGTATCCGGAGAGATCAGAAAGTTACGCTACGGAAACACTGATGAACATTTAAGTGGGAAGTGGGAAACCATCGAGAGACACGGGACAAAAGATGGGGGCGCGGATATAGAAAGCGCACGTGCGACAGTGAAAGGGAGATGGGGAAGGACAGAGCGAGGAGAAGAGGAAAGCGCAGAAATGCGAACCTGGATACAAAATCAAGCCTGGCGCGAGAACATGTGATTCGCCGTTGCTAATCTGCATGCCGAGTCGAGAACGTGACGCCATTGAATATTTAAGACGGCCGAAGTAGAGTAGGAGAGAGAGAGAGAGAGAGAGAGAGAGAGAAGAGCTTTGCCGCGTTGCAGCTTCTGTCGCCGCGGTGGTAGTTTGCGCTCTCCCTTTTCTCCGACGGGGGGGGATAGCTCTCCGGTACCCCGACCTAACCCCGTTCTTCGCGAGTAAGAGGCAAGCAACCTCGAGACTTCCTGGTTTTCATATGCAAATGCAACCCAACGTAGCGAAGCCGTTTGCAGCGTAGGCGGCGCGCACGCGATCGCGTCCTGCGTAGGTGTGTGTTGCACAAATTCTTATCTGTGTATGTTCGCGCGAACACAGGTCTAGCATGTGAGATACGAGGGCGCGGAATACCCTCCGACATTACCGGTAAGAGGAGAGAGAGAGAGAGAGAGAAAGTGAATCTTTCCTTCTCTCTCAATCTCACATTGAAAAGAACGTTCTTAACTCTCTTTCTTTTACTCGCGGCGATTGTATTTTTAAGTGGCTCTGTGTAGGAAGCAGCAACCTACGCTTTTACAGATTCTAATTAATTCCTAAGCGTGGATAGGCACAAAAGATTTTCCGGTCTGAAACGCCAACGGGAGAGACGACTGTCTTTTGCTCTTTAATTATTACCGTCCGGGAAGGAGCTTATCGTTGAAAGGGAAAGAGGTTTTCCGGAGGGTGAACGGAAAACATCCTGTGTGCCCTATATACCGATCGTTCTTATTTAGCTCGATGCGGTTCGTGACAAAAAACGCGGTCTCGTTAAAACGCGATACAAAGTACATGAGAAAAATCCGACTCGTTGGATACAAACGCGATGTGTCGCGCGTTTTGTGTGATATTCGCGACACCGTGACAATCGATCAAGAGAACCGGGGACCAGAAGAGGAGAAAACGATGATACAAGACAGGCAGTCGCGAGGACAGAAAGGGCAAGAAAATAGACTGTAACTTTGACGACTTTGCAGTCAATTTGAACGCCGATGAAATACCTATTTCCGGAGCGGAAAGAAGGCAGAAAAGCCCGGTCTCGAATAGACCGGTGCGCGGGGACGTTGTTTTCCGCCGATAAATTCGACGATGAAATCGAACGAGGCGGTCGTCTGCGCACTTGACTCGAGAGCTCGCGCCGTGACGGTCGCTATCGTAACTCGAACACGATCGTAAAAGCGCTTACGCGACGTTACGTTTGGATCGAGTGCAACGTGCTGATGCAAAAGGAGGGAGTGAAACGTCTCGGCCGAAAAAGTCTCCTCTCCCGCGAGTTTTGTTTTCGATAGCCAGCCGCGTCGCGTTCGTGTGTGTTAATCGACACTTTCATAATCTTCCAATTATATCTGTACGCAAACGTTCGTTCACCGCGAAACGAAGTCCGCGCAGAGCTGCGCGGGAGGCACTTGGG
>QVOB01001552.1:0-11988 GCA_014839585.1 Pseudomyrmex concolor | reverse complement strand
TTTTTTTTTTTTTTTTTTTTTTTTTTTTTTTTTTTTTTTCGTTCTCTCTCGATGGAGAAAAGGTGTTCCTTTTTTGATTTTGTTTTTCCTCCATCGACACGCAATTCGCCCATCAATGTAATTAATTCTTTCTTAATCAGACCATCGAGTTATTGTTGAATTTGTAACGAGCTAATAATATGTCGAAGCTTACACCTCGCAGACACACAGCCTCTGCCACTGAATATACATATATATATATATACAAAAAGATGTTATATACAAAGAGATATAGACCAATCGTTTTTTAATTAATTAGTCGAGAAGAAATATATATATATATATACGTTCCGAAGGAAGAAGAGAGACACGCGAAACAAAAAACTTGTACCATATACTTCCGACACACAACACACACAAACAATGAGATGTTTAAAAAAAACTCGCTTCGATCGTGTCGTATATATTTAATGTATCACCACTTTCTTATTAGGAGAAGAGAAGACGAAGAGAGAAGAGAAAAAAAAAAAAAAAAAAAAAAAAAATCCACACACTGCAAGAGGAAGACTCTAAAAGTTCAAAACAAATAACCGGTAGCGATTTTTAATCGGTTATCTTAAGTGTATACAAGACAAAAGTGAAGAAGAGAAAGTGAAAGAGACTTGAGGGGGAGCTTTTGCGAAATAGTGCCTGCTTTTAAATTCCAATTTATTATTGTATCTCAACCTATACTATAGGTATGGTCGAGCAAGTCGTTTGCAACGTCGCACGCTCGCGAGTCGTCAAATCGAAAAGAAAAAACAAAAACAAGAAACGTATAACAAAAAATCAACTTCTTATAATATTTAAAAAAATATTATATTTACGTGTAAATTGCAATTAACAAATTACTGATCGTCGTTTTTTCGATTGTTTTTTTTTTTTTTTTTTGCAATCAACACCGAATATGTGTTCTTTAGAAGATGTGCAGACAAAAATATCAGCTCTGGATTTATTCAATTCAATTATCTTTCGTCGACGTTTCGCGCGCGACGTTGCTAATGAAGTAATTCATAGAGTGATCGTAGCGCGACATATAATAAGAGAGAAGTGTATATGCACCTTCTTAAAGGCTTTTGATCACGTAATTTAATACTGTATAAAGATATGACACACACACGCACGCACGCGCGCACACACACATATATATATGTGTGCGTGAGTATATGACCGAAACAAAGTGTATATGAAGACTGTTAGTGAGAGAGGAACGACGCGAACATTATAAAAACAATTGTACGTAGTTAAAAAAACAAAAAAAAAACAAAAAAAAACAAAAAAAAAAAGTTAAAATCACAAGCTCAATTATAGCGCGTTTACGTTTTCGATAAACCTTTCGTAATGTCGTGTATAACAGAAGCTTGCGTCTTATATACTCGATTAAGTTACATAAACATACGTCGTCTCACAATGGTTGTGACGGTCGTATTTCATAGGTTTGCTATTCTATAAAGCGTTTGTTAAAAAAAACAAAACAAAAAAAAAACAACACACTGTATTCTTCCCCCCCATTAACTATTCTACGCGAGAGTTCCGATTATTTGATATTATTGAATGTATATAAAAAAAAAAAAAAAAAGAAAAAAACAGAATATGGTGGTAATTGTATATAAATACTGTTACTGTTCTGTATCATGTAATGTGAATACAAAAAAAAAAATTGGTTATTTAGTATAATTTTGATTGTGAGATCTCTCTCTTTCTCTTTGACTTACGTTTATTTCGGGCTCCTTCACCTGCAGCACGGTGTCCAGAACAGCGCCTCCTATTACCACCTGGAATAGGAGGACATCAAGTACTGCGTTCGTCAACAGACAGAGCGATGTGACATGGTTGCGTGCGTGATATATCGGCAAAGTGAACTTTTTCAACAATTTCGCTCTGTCTTCCGAAATTATTTTATTTATTATATAAGTTTATATTTATTCGTATTTATATTCTAAGTTTACATTTACTTATATTTATTGTATTTTTTATTTGTATTGTAATTACCGGTTTTTTTCTTGATATTATCGACCGGACAGAAGGAGATCCATGGGATGTTGACGACTTTTCGCAAAGATTCGACGCGATTTCAGCCGCGACCTTAGCATTGTTTTCTATGAGAGCTATATCTGCACAATCATGTTCATCAGTGTAATGGCTTGTTTAGTTTATTGTGTATTTAATCATGTTTTTGTTGCACTCACTCGCTTCAAGAGATCGGCCACGTGTGATTTTGTTGATCTCGCTCAAAAGAAACGGCGTAACGAGCTTGCCTGTTACGTTCGCGTCGTTGGCTTTTCTCAAAGCCTCGGATATCGCAGTATCCATGACACTCGGTTTCAAAGCATATTTCGCGGGAATAGGGACCGCGAGCAACATCCCCGTGCCAATGGCCAATCTTCTCTGCGCCCTCACAACGTCAGCTGCTTCCTTAGCGTCGGAAACTCGACACGGCGCTTCGATTTTATCCACAGTCTCGGAGCAATAAAACGCTGGAAATTCCGGTGTTTCCCCGATTTTTATCACCGACACTCCCTGCGTTTCCTATGATCGCAAATTTCATAAAAGAAACGTTAATTAACATCAAACGCGGAATACGTGCGCGTGTTTGCTCACTTACCAAGTACTCCAGGGTCTTGGCGATGTCCAAGATGGATTTAACACCGGAGCAGACAACCGCTACCGGTGTGCGTCCGAGTTCGGTCATGTCCGTGCTGATGTCGAAAGTGAGTTCGGCGTTTCTGTGAACACCGCCGATACCACCTGTTGCCATTATCGGAATGCCCGCTGCGTGCGCGATCAACATCGTCGCACTGACCGTCGTGCCGCCGTTCAATCCGCGAGATACGATCCAACATATATCCCTGCGTGAACATTTTGCGGTCTTCGCGGAATCCGCTTTGGACAGAATCTCCAATTGTTCAGCGTTCAAGCCTACATGCACTTTCCCACTTATGATTCCTATTGTCGCAGGCACAGCGCCCTGAAGTAAACCAGATATCACGCACACTGTCACGTAAAATTATTCCAATTTAAATTGTAAAAAAACAACTTTAAAAGCGTGTGCTACGTGTTTATGTACGAACTTGTTTTCTGACCGCCTGCTCAACTTGCAACGCGGTGTTCAAATTGTCCGGGTACGGCATGCCGTGCGTGATGATCGTCGATTCCAACGCGACGATCGGCAGTCCGTTGTTTCGGGCCGCGCTTACTTCGGGTCCGTAAACGAGCGAGTCTACGGCGGCGGCGATCGATCGTCGTTGGCGATGGATCGTCGGCGCGTTGTTGAGTCTCCTCCATAGTTTCGCCGTCAAGTTGCACGAGCGTAACCGATGCATTACGTGGTGTAAGTGTGAAAATAAAAGATAAGCAAAGTACACGCGTCTTTTGCGACAATAAAAAAAAGAAAAGATAAGATATTCTATCGAACCAAACTCTGTACGTGGAACGAGTTTCAGATAAAAAAAATAATCAAACAGGAATTTGATCGAAAGCTAGTTTGTTGTTCTGTATATTATACGTACGTAGCGCTATGTTGCGGTTTTTCGATAACTGTATTCAGCTGTCAATCGATAGGAACGATTCAAATTTTCTTGTATAAAGATTATTTTTTCCGAGTTCTTTTTTTTATTTCAAGAGGCACGGCAGTGCCTCGCCCCAAGTTCACGCGCAACGAAGTGGCGCTGGATGCGCGTATAAAAAATAACGAGGAAAACGTAGAAAAAATAAAGGTTATTTTTTTTTGGAAAAGGCGCGAAATGTCAAATTTAAACGTTCTGGATATTAACCCTACTGAGATACGTTCCAAAATCCTACCTTGATAACTAAAAACTATAGTACACGTGACGTGAAATATAGCATTTTTAGTAACCAAGATAAGATTTTGGAACGTACCCTTGTTCGGTTATTACTGGCGGTACTGAAAAATCTATAGTATACGTAACGCGAACCTATAGATTTTCAGTATTGTCAATAATAACCGAACAAGGCCTATAAATTTATCTCAGTCATAGAAAAGGAATTTTATTGGTGCAGAAGAGCGCCAATGAAATAAAAATGATATAATTAAATATTACAGTTTTATTCGTGAATTTAAGAAATACCTGTTTTATTCCAATAAAACCTACACGACCAAGATGTTTTTTTTTTGTACATAACAATTACTGAAGAGACTTTCCGCGACCAAAACCACCGCGGAACTCCAGATCGCCGGTACCAGCACCAACGTCAGCCTTTTTGTCAGCAGCACCGGGAGGACCGCCCGGACCCCGTCTGTATCCCGCTCGATCCTCTGTTGGTTTCGATCCTTCGGATCTGGTTGCAGCCGGTCTAGGACCTCTGTTTGTAGTCTCTGATCTTGGTTGCTTTTTTAGGGTGGATGGTACTATTTCTGGTGGCAGATGTAAGTAGCCACGCAGATATTCTATGCCGTCATTGGTTAAGTACCAATAAAAGTGCCTCCAGGCAAACTGTTCTTTGACATACCCTCTAGATTTCAAAGACTGAAAGAATGAGTAATAATGTCCAAGTTAAAATAATTTAAAAATCTTAGTACTTTAACACATTGATCTTATGATTGATTAGTATTTTTTGATTAGTATTTGATTAGTATTTTTGCAATAGTTGCACACAGTTATACTTATAAAATATCAAGAAACATAATAAAATTTGTTACCTGCATAGTCTTAATAACTTGCAAATTAGGAATATTTTCTAGTTCAGGATGTTTACCAATGAAGTCCTTTTTTGCAACCATAACTCCCTCTTTGAAGAGGTACTCATAAATTGCTACACGATTCTTTTTTGGCATCAACATCCTACGAATGAACAATAAAAATGCTGTAATTACATTTATTACATGTGCAACACACAATGCGCATTCATAAAAGTAAAACATGTTTTGATTTGTCCAACAATCTCTGTCCTGGTGTTTTTCTTTCACATTGTGACAGTTTTCATTTTTATTGTGATTTTAAGTTGGACAAAAATGTATTTAAAAAAAACCCAACTATTTCATGGAAATTACACAAATAACCGTAATTTGCATCATTTTGGAAGAAAACTGAAAGGAAGAGTCATATATACCCATACACACTAGTTACACGTACTCGTATGTGAAAGTGACCGTGACTATAACGACATACTTGATTTGAAAAGATTAGAAATTGCGACAAATCTTGCGTTTTCTTGTTATTTTTAGAAAAAATTACGATTAAAACGGATATTTTTACAATTTTGTGTACCTGAAATTCCTAACGTGCACGCTTGCGCTACGAAAAGAACTGTCGGCACAACGACGCCATCTATCTGACAACAAGCATCTGACAATATAAATATCTCGAACGGCTAGTCTGCATTTTCATGTTGTAATAAAGATTAGCGCCTTCATTGTTCAAGTGGCAGAAACGTGAAACAAAAACAAAAACGTAAAAATAAAAACGACTTTTTCTCCTCTTGTTCCAGAAGTAAAAAAGATTTTATCGCATACATATGTCAATGAAAAATGTTCAATTTGTCAGAAAAAAAAAGATTCGAAACTTTCGCGCACTATCGTCGAAATGACCAATCACAATTGAGATGAACAAACCGGCTTGTAATATCTTTTTGAAACGGAAGAGCGCGACACTGTTCCGCAATGGCAAGCAATAAACTTGCAAGCTGGCATCGTGACGTGCCGAAATAGTTTAGATTCGATAGAATGTGATAGAATGGCCGATTCAATTAGCACGTTTGGTTTTGAGCTCCTGCAAACTCTATATCACGATGAGCTTCTTAAAAAAGAGGACTTGTTGATTTTGCTCGTTCACTGGTATTTGATAAAACTCGATTTCAAATGTATCGGTCTCGGAGATCAGGTACGTGCTGTGACCTGTAACATTGCGTTAATGTGTACAATTGCGGCTCTATATTTATTTATTTTTTTATATTAGAAACGTTGGTTTTAAATCATTTTTTTCCTAGTAAAATGTCTTTAATGTAGATAGTTTTATACAACGTTAATCAGTTGTTGAGTGTTTTCTATAGCAAGTCGTTGAGGGCGTAGACACTAAACAACGACAGATTCAACGTAAAGAAAATTCTAACGTTTTAAAGATATGTTTGCAGTGTCACATGTACTTTGCTCTAAAAACAGCACAAATGTTTAATTGTTTAACAATACAAATGTGTGATTGTTTAGAGAACTGTTACCGGCTCGGAGAAAGGATCTGAATTGCTTCCGAAAGAATGGAATTTAAAACCCAGTTACTCGCTTCGTTACATGAGAAACGGAAAATTATATGTACTTCTTGGAATCAAGTCAGATGATGATCTACTCATAAACTTGTTGGTAATGTCGCACAGTGATATGATAAGAAAATCTAAGATGAACAAATTGTTGAATGAAAAAAGAGACTATTTGTGTGTAAATTTCATTTTGTTATTTAATATTCTCTTATAGAAAATTCAAGATGATGCTGTTTCAAGCATTCAGTTTCCTATTGAGCAAACTGTGTCTGCACTGCATGGATCCTTAGAAACTGTCATACCAACTTACCAGACTGTTTTGAATAATTTGAGGAAAGCGTTTGATGTGATTGATAATCCAAGTGACACGAAAGAAGTGACAACTCAAACAAGTACATCCAGAAGTGAAAACACACCAAGTACCGAACGTACTAGTCAAAATGACCCATTGAGGATACAACCTGATCGTCCTCATCGAATACCAGACCCATTTCTGTAATTAATTTTCAATTGATATTTTCACAAATTTTTATTAGTTTTATCTAATGTTGCAATTTTCAAGATAAGAGGAAAGAGAGCTTGTGGGAAAAGATTTTATTTTATATTTGCTTAGAATTTAAGTAACAATTTCTGACAAAAACAATCAGTTATAATTCTTTAGCTTTTATAATTTTTATAGCAATGATTTACGTTATGATGAAAGTAATTTTATATTTTTTCTCACCACAGTCCTGAGCGTGATCCTTTGAGAGTCGGAATTAGAGATCTTGATCCGCTCAGACCAGGAGGTGGCATGATATTTGATCCCTTCAGGCCAGCTGTGCCTCCTGGACACTTACCAAGTGGTTTGGGCATACCTGGCAGATTACCGCCGTACATACTTTCATTACTATTGTTATTAATATCTTATGTATACAGGATGTCCCACATTTTGGTTCTAAGTTTTGATAGTTTTACGGAATTATGTTCAATTTATTAATTTATTTCTACATGTATACATTTTTAGAGGTGCTGTACCACCCGGTGCGAGATTCGATCCTTTTGGGCCACCCGATATAGATAATGTGGCACTACACCGGCGTAGACCTGACGATGACCATTTACCTCCTCCGGGATACGATGATATGTTTCTTTAATTTAACATATGCTCTGATGTACGAACAAATATTTAACTCTACAAGTACATAGAGTTTCTATATACCAATATTGCCACCTGCATGTGTAATACAAAACAATATGTATGTTTTTATCATAATATAATGAGGATAACACAACATGCGACTCTCTGTTTTGCAATATATTTTAATACGTTTTCGTAAAAATAGCTGTTTGGGAACAGTTTCTCTGGAATAAAGATAGAAATTTTTATTTTTATACATTACAGAGATCAAATATATATATATATATATATGTGTATATATATATATATATAAAATAATTAGTATAAAACAGTAGTGTTTCCTTTCCACAGAACAATTCCCGTTTCTTGTTCTTTTTTTTTTTATTTTATTTTTTTTTTGTTTTCACGTTTACAATGTAACAAAAATAGTTTGTCAATTGAAGATAAATGTATCAATGGGTACAGGAAAATTATACATTTAGAAAAAGTGAACAGTAAAAATAAATCCTTGTTTAAATTGCGCTAACTTGTTTACTTTTATTTTTTGTTTTGTTGCATAATCAATCTGTAGGAAATGATTGTTCTTATTTTATTATGTCGGTTCAAAATATAGAGGATTTTCTTTGCTATCTAAATTGTTCTTGCGTCGAATATTCACATCAGACACGTAAAAACACAAAATGTTCTTTTATATATATATATCCATACATAAAATTGTTTCTTTGCATTATTTCGATCCACACGTTAAACAGTAGCTATTTAAAAAAAAAAAAAAAAAAGACGGAGTTATTTTTACTACAATTGCATTTGTGTTTCTTCGAGTAACGTTGTTTTTCTTTTGTTTTTGCATCGGTTCGATTCATTTCTTCGAGAAATAAAAAAAAAAAACATTCCGCACTTGGGTACACGTGGGTTGTTTACAGCATATTATTGCACAGTGAAACGATTTTCTTTATACATGCTAAAAATTCTCAACATTTATAATTCCAAATAAAATAAGTAACGTGCGTAACGCATTTTTCACTCCTTTACACACACACATACACACAGAATGTTAAACATTACTCTTAGCATCACAGCTTGTGATCGACCTCGCACGATCATCCTCGTTCTTATCCTATTTTTTTTTCTTTGCTTTCTCGGCCTACGCTACTTTATGCACACACAAAGAAACTCATATCACAGATATATATAAGAAAATATTATCGTGTATTTATTATAAATTATTTTTAATTTAAACTATGCGCCTTGAAGAAGTGAATCGATGTGCAAAAGTATGTAATAATAAGCTAAATAATGAAAAAATTATTACTTGGTAACTTTTTTTTTAAGATTACACTTATATTTTGTTTCGCGACGATTAGGTATATGTCGTCGACGCGCACATCGAAGAAACCATTGCTTTTATAGAAAAAAAAAAAAAAAAAAACAAAAAACAAAAGAACGTGTCCAATACTTAATTAACTTTAATCGTCACAATTGTACTAGGATTAAAACGACGAAAATAATTATGTATATGATTTTTGCATCTAGGGTTGGATCATTTGCTTTGTTTTTTTTTACGGATATCCCTTGTCCCATCCTCTGGTAAAAAATATTGCAGTTTTTAATATTACAAAAAAGAGATGTACCAGATTTTTTCTTTTTTTTTTTTTCGATTTCATTTCGAGTCTGCGATCGCGTGAATGTACTTGTTTAGTTCTTTGTTTTGAGAAACGCGCGCATTGAGTCGCAGTGGTTTTTTTTGTTTTTGTTTGATTATGAAGTAGTAACTCATCGATTAGCAGTCTATTGTCTCATATATGCGTTTATACGTGGTATACTGCGTGGTACTATAAAATCATCAAACACAATTAACAAACTCGGTGACACGTGATCATTGTCGTCGGCGTTCTGAAATACAACATCGCGCGCGCGACCATCGTTCTCCTCAATCGAACTTGGCTGACAGAAAAATATAACAATTACACAAAAACATCAAACTCACGACTCGATTGCTGATGTTTTATCGCGCAACAGATTCATTTTCGGAACGCGTTTGTGTTGTTATAATACTATACACGGCAAGTCAGAAACATAAAGAGACGACGTAAAAAACAATCATCATATGTACATTCACATGAAATCAGCAGACACGTGTGAAATGTTTCTAAGTATTATTATTCGTTATTTTATGAGTGAATTTTTTCTATCCTTTGAACACAGTTTAGTGTGGCGTATAGCAGCATCGACGATTTCACCAAACAAAGAAAAAAGAGAGGACGATGAGTGTTTTCTTTTTGTTTTTATACATAAAACAAATGCTCGTGTCAGATTGAGAAAGCTATCTTTTTTTTTTGTTTTTTTTTTTTTTTTTGACTAAAAAGTATGCAAAAAGATGTTTCTTTTTTCTTTGGTGAAATTGTCGCTGGGCTACGATAAACGTGATATACAGCGCTCTGGAGAGATTTTATATACTTCGCATTAGTTTCTCATTATCTATATCGTTCAAATTAATGCCAAATTCCAAGTTCAATAAGAGTTAAGAACATCCATCAGCAATTCGGCATGCCATTGGAAATGCAACGCAGCATATGTGCTGTTTTTATTTATTTTTTATTTATTTATTTTTTTTTCATTCTTCAAGTAAAAAAGTCAAAAAGACACATCTTCGTTATTAAATTGTTGTCATGTTTATGTAGCTGTGATGTTTTAATACACATCCACATTTCTTCTTTCGTCGTAAAAACGATAATACTTTAACTGTGTACTATCCCGAAATATATCATAGAAGAAAAAACTATTTTGAAAAAAATATCGATATTTTTTTCTTGTTCCAATTATGTGCTACGAAAAACGTGTATATAAAATCTTTAAGATTGTTTGTTTTTTTTTTTTTTTTTTTTTTTTTTTTTTTTTTTTTTTTTTTTTTTTTTTTTTTAGAATAATACATTTAATATTCAAGGCAGATTGTGGTTTCTTTTTCGATTTAAATACAACTCTTTACATTGTCTTTCTATACAGAAATCTGTAGTTCTGTTCTCTTTGTAAACGTATTATCTTTTTTCTCTATATAAAGTCTAACGATTTTATTCTACCTTGAAATATATAATGCGACAACTTAACGCAGATTTAGCAACAATCTTTCGAAATGTAAAACTTTTCTCTAAAAAAAAAAAAAGGAAAAAAACGATCTAAATTTTAATCTATTCGTTCTTTCTCTCACTAAAAATGTTACATAAACTCAATTCGCTACTTTGAATGAATCGAGAACAGATCGACAAAGACGACGACTAAATCTCTGCATGTGTTATGTCTAAAATTTTCTACATAATTCAATTAGATAAATTATCAGCTAAAATTGTATCATACAAAATTTTATCAAAAGAAAATGTCACACTACAATCATAACGTACACCGTTTTGCGCACGTACAAAATAAATTCTACAACGAAATTAAATTACAAATCAATACAAGACTGAATGGCAATAATGTACTTTATTGCAAGTATTTCAATTATAACAGTTCTACCATGTCAAATCTTTTCGTTTTTCATCATGGTGTTGTGTATTTGAATAAGTATCAAAAATAAATATACAAAATATTTTCATAAAAGGAAACACCAGCAGTTTCGGAGCAATTTTTTCTTTTGCCGACGGGATCGTATCGGAATATAAAATCAAGCGTTAAAGAACGTCCCTCGCAAAGTCGGTTTGATATTTTTTGTTTTTGTTTTATTTTTGTTTTTTTTTTGTTTTTTTTTGTTTTTTTTAATCACGGGTTGCATTTCCATTGATAGGCCATTCAGAACAGATTTGTAAGAATACACTTGCTGTCAGGCGCGAAAACCTACACATTTATACAATTCAGTATGTATTTTAACCATTGTTGTTTTTCATTTTCTCTTTCCTCAAAAATTTTTTCTTTGATCTATTGGACGCAGCAGGAATTTTTCTGTCCATTTTTGAGCTTCAATCGAGACTTGGGACGATATTTCTCAAGAAAAGTCAACTGCTTCGCATTAATAGCGCCTCGTCTTTTTCTACAAACAAAAGAGAAGAGAAAAAAAATCACCACGATTTGTTTACACAGATCAAAGTGTAATTAAAGAAAAAAAAGGAAAAAAAAGAGGGAAATCAAGGCGCGATAACGAATCTCAACTCACTCTCTGATAAGGCCAACAGCATCTTCGAACTTAAGTCCGAGCTCAATGAGAGCTATCGCAACCAAAACTGGTGCTCTACCGAGACCCGCGACACAATGTACAGCTACACATGCGTCAGGTGATTCCCGGAATCGATGTTTAAGCAACTCGAACCATTCGTCCACTACCTAGAAATCAGAAGCAAATAATAAATCAATGTAATCTCTATACTCTTCAGTTTCTTTCGACTTTTCTTTGCGACGTCCAAATCACGCAGGTAAACATTTATTTACCTCGTTTGGTGGAAATGTACCGTCATCGAACACCAAATCTATTACATTGATCCCTTCTTGCTTGAGTTCATCGACTTTGTACGTTGGTTCGCAGACTCTCACCACATCCTTTACATTGTGCTTTTTTAATTCCTATTTACAAACAAAATGTAATCGTATTGAAAAAAACGAAAACAACGTAAATTCTCGACACGTTTGTCGGACATGTGCGTTTTTTGTTTTTT
>QVOB01001534.1:0-12083 GCA_014839585.1 Pseudomyrmex concolor | reverse complement strand
AGTACATGCACGTCATCTGTCACCGAGAGGGGACCACCGCTTTATGCATCGCGGTGGCCGATCCGAGGGGATTAGCCGGGCTGGTTGTGTTGCGCTCGGTGTTGTTGCACAGCGCCGGGGTTTCACCGGCGGCTGCTTCCTCGGCTCGTGTTGCTCGTGCTCGAGCCGGTGGTAGGCGGCTGATTGCGCTTGTGGTCGCGAGCGCACGGCCTGCATTATGCACGCTTTGTAAACCGAGCCGCTGAAAAATTAGTGGCGCGCGCGCAAGTGCACACGGCCGGGGTAACTCAATAACGGAGAGCGGATGTAATCGCCTAAAGCCGATTCCGTCCCGCGGCGTTTTATACATATGGATACTTTCTTTAATCAACTCGGTTCTTGATTACTTTTAAGTTAATATTTCTTGGGCTGAAAATTATGTGTAGAAAGAGTTTGAAGATTCTCTGAGAGGAGAATTTTGGATATTTGGCCTTGGAAACATTTTAATCTTTAGATTTTTAAATATTTATAGAGTTTTAAATATAAATCTTTACTTTTGTTCTCATCTTTTCGATTGTTAATTACAAGACTTAAGTGTGCGATGTGTTGTACTACGTCGTTATAAAACTCGCGTGTAAGTCATCTCTTTCTCATTAGCGAATGAGTAGGTGTAAAGTCGAGTGTTTACGAGCGAGAAGCGTTATTTAAGCTTCGTATAAATCGTAAATCATTCGTTCGGTTCTCTGAAAAAAAAATGTGATGTATTTTTGTTGGGAAATTAATTTTTCCACTTCTTTCTCAACCCGCTTTTAAGGTCCGTCGCTTTTGCGTAACTCGGTCGCTCGCTATTTCAGACCTTTTCGTTTCCAGCACGCGCTTTCTCGGTTATTTTCTTAGGCGCTTCGACGACACTCCCGTTCTTGTCGGGATAAAAAAAAAAAAAAAAACGAGCAGGAAGACGAGGATAGATGCGCTTCCGCGTGTCTCACTCCCGTCATCATCTTCGACCAATAAAAGCTTTTAACGCTTTGGCCATAATTCGTGACCGACGCGGGATGGAGTAGAAGAAGGGGGTACCCTATCTCTCTGAAAAATTCCGCGTTTGCGTCAATATTGTTACAGATAACGTTATTGTAGGCAATGTTAAATATGAAGTTTTTCTCGTCGGGAAATCTAGTTTTGACAAAAAATAATCGCGCAAAAAAATATCGCTTCTCTTAAGAAAATTTGACATATCTTGGAGAGAAAAAATTCTTCCTTTTAAATCTGAAAAATAATCTTTAAGTTATCAGAAATATTATTTATTTATCAAATCTTATATGACAACGGTTAAATCGACTTCAAGCAGTTCGATGGACATGACATCTCCGATCGTGCATAATGTAACGTAGTTAATATCAATCCGGCGGATTCGATCTTCACGATAAATATCGGAGAATCGATCTCCGTTCCGCGGCGATATATAATTTCCGAAATTTTCATGCAAATGGACAGCTTCGTTATTAAATTTCTAATAACTACGTCTTACGTAACACAGAGCAGAAAATGTTCTGTCTCTCTCACGTTGTTCGAAACTTACCGAATAGCTCGGGGTCATAGACTCGGTCTTCTCCAATTTGTTTTGGACCAGCTAATTTCTTCGGGCGACTGAAACGTTGCCTCCGCCCCCGAATCGGTTTTAATTAAAAGATTGTGTTCCACGTCGTTTCGGAATTTTCCCACGGTCATGTGTTCGCTGACCTTTCGTATGACCCGCAAAAGTCCTTCGCTGAAAAAAAAAAACGTTTTAATGTTCCTGTCATAAGTCCTGTGGTGTGATTATAAAGTATATTTTGAAAAATTATCCAGTTGTAGATAATTATTTGCGTACGCAACGTTTCCGAGTGTTTTTCTCGAAACGAATTAAACGACACCGATCCGCTCGTGAAACGAAAGGGCAACTCGGCTGACCGTATTTTGATTCGATCTCGACGCGGCACGGCGCGGCATCGAGGAGAGGATACCAGTTTGTTCGCTTTCCCCGACGTGTAAGACCGGGCCATTAATTTGAGCGCGTGTCACGATATTTACGGGGGTGTGCGCCGGCTCGTCAGGTCCCCTCTCCCGTCTTTCTTCCTCTCCCGAGATCGCCTCCTCGTCAATTAGTCTTTCAACGTGGCTCAGCTCGCACGTCTTCCGCGTCTTTTTTTCTTTCTACCGTTTCTCGACGGTCCCCGAGCGACGCAACGGCGGCGGCGCCGACGCGTCTTGAAAATTACCGGATAGTCAAAGCAAGTCCAAAAAAATCAAGGACATCGTGTTGCGCGCTGAGCAAAAATTAAGTAAACTCATAATAAATAACAATACAGGCATCGATGTCTGTCTTTGGTTAAACTTTCAATTGTTTGTATTTGAAAATTTTTCTAAATTCCTTAATTATTTCATAACAATCATTTCTGTCAACAGTTTCCCAACTTTTATTTGATTCCCACTTGAAGAATATTTTTCAAGATCTCAGATTGTGACTCCGCTCGATTGAACACGCACTCACTCAAATAATACGGCGGCACCCACGTCGCCAGACATTTTGGTAAAGATTTCGTCGAATAATTGAAGGTGCAGTGTAGGTGTTACACGGCTATGACAGCCATCGGTACTCCCACCTTGTTCACCGTTCGCTTTCTTCTCTAGCGGCGGCGCGTTTTATTTCGAGCGCGAAGAGAGGAGCTTGGCTCTCTGGTCTGCTGGCTCACCATGACACGACGGACCTCTCTTTCTCTCTCCTTTTTTTCTGTTTGATTTTTCCAGTCGCTTCCAGAAGGACCGCAAGCTACCGATTCGAGCCCGGTGTGTTGGAGTCACGTCCTCTCGGATATATCTTTCCCGGGCGCTCTTTGCGAGGTCAAGGAGCAACCTCGCGCGCGGGGATGCTCATAAAGACGTTACTGCTATTATTACTATTATTGCCGTCGTTGTCGCAATTTTATTGTCTCGCTTCTCGAACGCGTGCCGCACGAAAAGTCGTGCCAGATGGCAATCGATTGCATTTTCAGCTGGCACGTCTCCGAGTGTACGGGGGTGTGCCCCGGAAACCACGTGCTTCTTTCTCTCCCGTACCATAAATATTCGATAATTGCACAGATAATCTTTAACGTAAAAAAAAAAAAAAATAATAATAACTTATTGTCAAGTTTCACGTAGAGTCTACGGTGTACTTTAACGATTGAAGACACCAAGAGCAGCGAGTTTAATTCTTGATAATATATCACATCACATGACGGCTGTCTAGTTCTGTTTGATAATTCGACATTTAATTATCTACGCTTTTTCTTCCAAACTTGATATATTTCTGTGCGTCGGCAGATACTTCGTGACACGTAACTTCCCTGAGAGACCGTGTGTATAATAACGTCGTGCGCTTATCTAGTTTCACATCAAATTCTTTTCGAAAAAGTGTAGTAGTTATATAATATCCATTGGGAGATCCAATTTACTTCTTCACTTCTCGGTTAGCTGAATATCGCGATCGAGCGCGCGATATTCGTTTCGGAATAATGTGCTTCGGGATTTGTACCGTCCGTCCGGTAAATTGGAGCATCCGTTATTTCAGATAATACTGACGTATAATTCTTCTTCAGTCCGACAGTAGCGACTTGATTTCACGGAACGAGATATACTAACGATAATTTGATTCCACGGATTTATTTGAAAAAAAAAAGATAGAGAGAATATTGTATTACATTCCGGAACACGTTCGTTTGCGCTCGATAAAGCGGAAGGATATGTGTCAGAAAAAAACTGATTGAGGTAGTTGTATTTCCTTTTTCGTTTTTTAATGCGGATATTTTCTATCGGCGAGATAATCGACAACAGAAGAAAACGAGAGGAGAATCATCGATAGGCATTCGTGCATCACTCAGCCTCCTCAAGGGCTCTCGACTCTCTCGCGGGTCGATTAAATCATCTCCATATTTAATGAGTAGACCGACCTTCCTTTTATCTGCCGATCGGAATTTCCGGCTTGCGGGGACCGGCGGCAATTAGACAGATCGGAATCTCGTTTTCGCGGCGCGCATCGTTAAGGTCGCCGCCGCCGCCTCCTCCCTCTCTGCCCTGAGGGTGGGCGGTCGGGGTGGCTTTAACGACGATTTTGATGAATTTTAGTCGGATTTAATTAGGAGGCGCGCGCGCTCACGTTTTTTCGTGGCCCGTTACTTGCGCGGCGGCTCCGCTCCGCGCGAGGACGTTAAGAATCGAGTTTTGCATGGCCGCGGGACAAAGCCATAAAATACCAAGCATAACAGCTTTCAATTATGGGTCCCCGTATGCGCGGGGGGGGGGGGGGGAAACGAGGAATGCGCAACCCGCGCGAGAAAAAAAAAACAACGAACGCTAATCGTGGAATTCCCTTGTTGGTCGCCCTTGAAATTGCTTCTCGTCTGTTATTTCGGTCCTTGTTACGCGGATGCTGACGCGAACGCGCCCGAGAGCTGATGTGTGAGGGATGGCCGAAATTCTCCTTTGTCTGCGATTGAAGACGAAACGCATGTCGTACATCAGTCGTGTCAGAAAAATATAATTTTGATAGACGCCGAAATATGCGGTAGAAAAGAAAAATACATGATAAATTTAATAGACAGATACTAACGATAAGAATATCAGCACAAATAAAGACGATAAAATCTTATAACAAAAATTGAAGAGATTCGACTTGAAAAAAAAATAATAAAAAAACAAATTACGATAGTTGGTAGTTCGTGAAAAAAAAAAAAGATTTAGATTTGGATTTAGATACGGAAGACGAATAGTTCACACATTATATTTTGTAATTTCATCCTCTTCGTGAGTGACAGACACGGAGAAGCATCCTCGTTCTACGCTATCAAAATATTCTGACACGCAGAGAGAGAGACGAGAGATATTAGAACAGGTTTTCCTCTAAGTAATTTTGTCGTTCATTACACATTGCGATCGTAAAATCTTCCACCGCTCTCTATCGAACATAATTCCGCTTTGTGTCTCTGACAGATAATGGCCCCGGTGGCGCCGTTGCGATCTCTCGCGGGCTCAGAAAGTCCATTGTTGCGTCACGGCGGCATTTCATGCTGCTCCCGGCCGCAATCAGAGATTTTTACGCGGACGCTGCCGCGCACCGCGTCGTCGTCGTTTAGCGGGGTTCGCGCATGATTGGCGTCACGGAGGTTGCCGTAAAGACGTCGGCGGGAGGTGGCGGAGCTATGTTGAGTGACGGGTCGCGTACGTAACCGGCGCGATTCAGCATCGCGCGAGAAAACAATATTTTGACGAATTTAACTTCCAAAGAGATTATTTTTTGAATGTGATTTACAAATTTAGCGAATAATTTATAATCGCGTTTAAAACCTGTCAAGTTAAAAAGAGAACACTTGAAGATAGCTTTAAATTCTCAAGTGTAAATGCTTTTAAATTTAAATATTATATAAATGTGTAATACGACAGATTTATACGTGTATAAAATTTAATAAAATTAAAACACATTATTACAACTTACATTTCCAGAGAACACATATGAAATTTCTTATCTTATAGAGTGTTTAAGTTTACGCTTTATTTTGAGAAATGAGAACATGGAATATGTATAATGAATATTTCATATTCTCGTTTCATCTCCGACACTATCGAGTTTCGATGCAAATTTTCTGAAACACTCCCCGCGCACGATTGTGTCATTCCTTAATAGCATGGTAATTGGCGATTCGTCAAGCCGCGGACAAGCCTCGGAACTTGCTCGCCGTGTTAACCGTTCGACTCCGAGACACGACGCAAATTTGCTCGGAAATCTTTTGGAGCACTTCGCGACGACGAAACGTCCGATGAGAACGAAACGAGGTGAAGAAAAAAGAAGACGAGGAAAAGGGAAGGAGCGCGGAAGAGAAACCGCGTGCGCTTTTGCGCGACGTGTTCGCGGAGCGAAAACTTGATTCGTCTTCTCTTTCGAAACGTCATAATTATATCGTGATTGCACGTTCGTTCGTTTATTTGAGGAGGGGATGAGCGCATTCGAGATTACACAACGCATCTTTCTGGAGAAAAAATTATCTGGCAATTTCTCAATTATCTAACTTTCTTGGTGACAGTGGGCGTGTCTCCGCGATTTTGCGATAAACTTAAAAGGAAAACCATTCAACAAATGACAAAAATCGTCTCAGTACTTTTGTAGTCTATTCTCAATATTTTTAAAAATTTGACACAAGTACAAATGTTACTTTTCTCTTTTTGAACAAAATGTTTTTATTCTCAAATCTGTACAAAGATTACGCGGATGATCTTTCGATCAGTCGCGACGACTCATCGCTATCGCGATAGATCAATCGACGTAAATGATCTTGCGAACAAATGCATATCGATTCGTTCTTTTCCCGCGCTTATTTCTCGACACAGAATAACGTGATGGAATGTCGTTGTATGTGCGTGTCATTTTTTTTCTTTAGACTTTATGACGTATAGAAACAGAGAGAAAGAACGCACATTTGAGTGGGCGGAATGCATCCAGCTCTCTGTTTTTCGACTTCTAACATCGAGCAAGTTTTATGTGTGTGTATGCGCGTGTGTTTCTTGGAGAAAATAAAAATTCCTACCTCAATATATACTCCTGTGAGTTTTCGTCCTGTGTAATCAAGATGCGACCCATTCTCTCTCGTCCTCCTTTTCGCGTCAAAAAAAAAAAAAAAAAAAAAAAACTGCCACGTCCTACTTATTCTTTTTTTTTTGTTCTTGAGATGAACGAGTATATCCTCAAAATGACAATTCACGTGTGTGACGCGTCTGACATTTGGTCTGACAGATAATTTCTTCGCTCAATAAGTTTGAAGGCTATTACGTAATGTTAATATTTCCTCAGGTTAAACTAGTCGGCTCGATAATGCGCGACCTTCGATTCTTATTCTGTCAGACGTTATTGAAAAATGTACGCGCCGAGCATATACACATATACGAGCTGCCGAGACGACGGACATTATCTACTCTTTACATGTAACATTTGCGCGCGCCAGACCCGTTAGTCCTCGAGCGTCCTCACCTTCTCGCTTTTCCCTCGCGTGTAAGAGCCTCTCTTCCGCGACGAGTGTATGTGCGTTTCGTCTAAACGCTTTGTGTGCAGCAATCGTACGAGCGAGTTTTCGTGAGAGACGAAAGTCTTCAATTAACGACAGGCGGTTGATTGCACTCGATCAATCAATAAGAATCAACGTGGATGATACTTGTGGCACATTGCTGTACGTGTTTACTGTACAAACATCGTTCTCGGATTATTAGTGTTCGATCGAGCACCTTTTCGAGGCCTAAGTAAGTGCCGCGTTTGAGAGATTTTCGACGTTTATTTCCCTTTGAGTAAGTACAAATGCATCGATTATCATACTTGTACAAGTTTACAAGTTTACATTGGAATCAGCGTCCGGTGATGAAAATCACTTTCGGCTCTTCTCTCTCTCTCTCTCTCTCTCTCTCACTAACTAAGAACCAACTTTATTATCCAATAAACATATAATACGGTATATTTTATACAATCCGACAATTGAATCTCTCACATCGCGTCTGTTCCCCGCATGTCATTAACATTCGATCAACAGATCCCATTGTGACCAAAGCACGCAATTATAACATAATCGCCGGTGGTATCGTTGAAAAAAAAAAACCACCCAGGTTCACTCTTTGCTCCACAGTGAGGGTCGGTATAATATAAATGAAAAGCGACGAGCGTTCTCGTCTTGGGTGTGCGCGAGTCCCGTACATAATTTATGAAATATAAATCCCCAGGAGGAAGCAACCCCCCCTCTCTCTCTCTCTCTCTCTCTCTTTTCAACAAATTTGACCACACCCCACCACGCCTTCTCGCGTGGTGCCTTCGTGATTCTTTCCACCCTCGAATCTTCCTTGCGAGTCCCCCGCGTAAGTCACCGCTTTCGCGCCGGTAAAATAATGTCTTGGTTTTTTTTTCTTTTTCATATATCACCGTGGTTTCTTTCCGCTCCGGGGTCCTTTGTCTCTCCGTTTTGTCCGTCTGTCTCTCGTCCTGGCGTTTCTCCGCGGGTCTGTGTGCCAGAAGGGCCATTAAAACGGTAGAGCGGACCAAAGCGACGAAGAAGAAAGTCCAAAGAGACGAATGACGTCGGGAACGGAGGGGAGAGAGACCGAGAGAGGGGTAAAGCCGACTCATTTGTTTGGTGAATCGACTTTTGGGTCTCACAAGCCTCATCCACGTGTCCATCCATCGCTACGTTCTTCTAATTGCATCTCCATTTGTTATTTCTTCTACCGTCCGAACGCGAAAGTTTGCCATTTAGAGTTTAGAGGATTTCAGCATCGATGCTTTTCGACTTCTTCTTCGAGCTCTCCGATGGGATATACCCAATGCGTTTTACCCGTTGTCGGTCGATAATTGTAAAAATATTTAACAATGGAATATTTAATAAATGTAACAAGTACTTTTTTTCTGTCTTTTAAAAAGTTTATCGCTAAAAGTTGCGATATTTGTGAAATACTTGCTGTTGAGTTTCTTCTTAAATTGCATTTTCTGAGATGACGAAATTTCTTCGCCCGATGAGAATTCGGAGTGTCTCCGCAGATTTATTATCTGCGAGCAAAATAGAAAAGATCAGAGGGGGAAACACCTAGTTTTCATCTTCAGCCGTCACCTAGGCCCGATATTAATAACTGACGATTTCTCGAACTCATAATCATTTTTTGCGGTTGCCGAGGACCGACCCTGGGTGGCGGTGCCTTCTTCGTACGAATGGTCATTAATTATTATGGCCGACAGAAAGAGAGACAGGGGCAGAGAGGCGCGGGAGTGGGCGAGAACGTTGCGGGAAGGTCGAGGGAAAGCAAATAGAAAAGACGAACGAATGCGCGAACTAACACTCGGAATTAGGCGAGGACAAACATTCGGGCCTCGTTTCGCGTCGTGACTTGACAATTCTTTAAAAAATATTTGGAATTTGCGAAGAATCCGAGATTCCTTGAACGAATGGAGTAAGTCTGTTCTCACGTAACGAATTTAAACGTAAATATCCTCACATTTTAGGACTCGTATAAATTTTGATTTCTTCAGTTTTTTTTTAAATATACACACACGTACGCCGCTGAAAAAATGTCTTTCTCTAACGAGCACGTCGAACAATATCTCCTTCAGTTTCCTTTTCTCGTTTCGCGTGATTTCGCGCTGATGTCATCAGCAAATGACGGGATCACGTATGCAGATGTGGGTCATTATCGCGAATGTTTATTCGTTCCTTTCGCAGGTTTCCTTTCGAGTGAGACATGAAACAAATTGCCGCGCCCTCGGAACTTACGAACGGTTTTATTTCTCTCCCAAGTGCGCCATTAGGGAAGGATCAGTACCGACGCGTGACGGTCCTTTGTAACGTTCGCATTTACGTTCGTGTTTACCTTATATGCATCCGCTTGATGTGACCTTTATTACCGCGCCCGCTCACGTGCCGTATCATTTTAACCCGCCCTTTTTGGCGGCCGCGTGAACCCTCCGAGTAAACATGGGGGAGATCTCCTCCGTCTTAAGTGACGCGAGTCGGAGGCCGCTATTTTGACAGACAAAATTACACGGTCCAGCGACCGCATAATCAAATTCAATCGCGTCTCTATCGTTACGTCTAATGGCGGTTCGTCGTCCGGACTACGCGTATACGCGTGAAGAGAGATCGGTGAGAGATCCCACCGATTCCTCCCGCGTGGGAGGATCGTCATTTCTCTTTCTCTCTCTCTCTCTCTCGCACGGACTCGCTGGGAATGTCACGGGTCATTACGTGAATTTACCGTAAATTTCGAATTAGGGGTCTCTCTCTCTCTCTCTCTCTCCCTCGCTCTCTTCACGTGGGGCGTGCGATATAATCGACCGTATGGGGACGACATCACGCGGTGGTCCTCCCCCATATCTCGCGTCGCGACATAAATCGACCGATTTTATCGATGGCCACCACGAGAAAGCGTCCTCGAGAGTGCGTTCCGCTCCCTTCGAATATACACTTCACGGATATTCCTCTTTCACGGTGCGGCGCGTCCTCCTCTTCACACGAGGACCCTAATTTCGGGGAGCTCCGAGCTGATTTATTTCCGGATCACACGACCGAACTTCTTCTTGGAGTGCACCGTCGCGTTTGTACTTTTGAAAAATAGTGTTCCTCGCTATATATATATATATCCACCGCGGGAAAACATTCTTCGCAATGAGAGTAAAAAAAAATTTATGTTTAGTCATTACGTAAATATATGTACAGAAGAGAAAGAGCACGAAAGAATAACAAAATGAAATATTATTATATCAGCCGCGAGATTGCTCGCTATGCAGCCGAGTCGTCGAGAAGATACGATGAAACTCTTTTTAGAGAGGAAGCGAAATGTGCGCGTGTGCAAATATTATAATTGGATTTATTCACAAACGTCGCGGACCGATAGGGCCGATAATTTCGTGTGTCGTCGAGATTTCCGACGTGGAGTGCGCGCTTTTGAGACGCTTTCAACCGCTTGATGACGATGATACCAACCAGCGTCAATCGAGCTGTCGTTGACGCTGGAATGCGCTGCGATCCGTTCTCTCGATCTCTCTCTTTCTCTCTCGGGAGAGTTTAGATGGAGTGTTGGCAGTGCTGGCGAGAAGTGGAACGCCCGGTATCTCGATTGGCCGACATACTGACGGATCGACAGGTGAATATACAAAGAAAGACAGAAAGAAGAGAGAGAAAGGGGGAGAGAGAAAGAGAAAGAAAGAGACTACAAATAGTCCCGTACAAAATTATCGACGGATCTGACGTTCACGGTGGCCGGCTATCGTCGAGGACCATCGACGGGTGGGGAGAGAGAGGGAAGAGGGCTTTCTCCCTTTCCCCCTTTCATATAGAGATCAGACAAAACCAGTCGGCCGAGGCGAATTGCGAGCAGCAGTTCTCTTTTCCCACTGACGACTTTTGATTCTTTTTGGCCGATCCCAGTTTGACAGGAAGCGATTTATTTATAATGGCAACTCGGTAGCCGCCATTCGCTGTGCGTCACACACACAAATCAAGATAAATTTATGTATGACATAAGAACTGTCAATACAGAATCGCGATGTTCGTTCGACGCGCTCGTTCGCTTCGTTACTCTTCTTCGATTCGTTTAAGCTACACGTCGTTTTGGTCGCTTTACTAACTTGACGTGAATCTCGAAATTACGCGACGAATATAAAAATCAATTTATATCTGTGTGTTTTCAAATATTCGCCAATATTCGTTTTCAATACCGTCCCCGATCTTAATTAAACATATTAAATGCACTCTTAGAAAACAACGCATGTGAGATCAATAATTTTTTTTTTCGAGAAAGCAGATTTAACATTCTGAGATTTTTATCTCCCTCAGGATTTCTATTTAAATCTGTTTTCAGGCTGGCGCAAAGTTATCCTTTTAGCCGTCTAATCTCGCCTTATCTCGTAGTCTTGAGGTCTGTTCAACAGTTTGTGCGTGGGCATATTTGCGTTCTGTTTCGGTCTTCGCTCTCGGAGAGAGCGACAATTCGCACGAGGGGGAGGGGAAGGGACGGTGAAGTTATCGATGAACACGGTTGGCGTAAAAACCGCAAAGATACACACCGTGAGATCGAGGGGGGGAGATTCTCGAGAGGAAAACAGGATCGCTTTTAGTCTTATCGTTCCGACAGCCCTAATAGGACGCGAGAGAGATGCGCGTTTTACCGCTTCAACGCCGAAACTTTCAGAGATAAGAGCCAGATAAAAACACGGACGGAGAGCAGCGGGATTCGTGCGCGCTGAACACACGAAAGTTTGAATAATTATCGTTACGACGAGGCGCGTAATCGCGCAGTTGAAAACGTGTAATACGTACCTTGATGAATGAATCTAGATATCCCCTGTTTATGCACAGGGCATGAATATTAATATCAACGTTATCACGTGAGTTAAAATCGCGCAGATTTATACGTGTACACGCACGCGCGTATACGCCTCGTTAATATTTACTTAAAACACTTTACCGGGTCGTTTAATCGCGATTTAGGGCTAGGGGGAAAGGGAGGGAGGGAGGGAGAGAGAGAGAGAGAGAGAGAGAGAGAGAGAGAGAGAGAGAGAGAGAGAGAGA
>QVOB01001533.1:0-22323 GCA_014839585.1 Pseudomyrmex concolor | reverse complement strand
TTGAAATCTGCATACGGAGTCATGTAATTATCGCGTCTGCGTATTCCGCTGAAATCGAAATATAAACGGCGCCGCATTTGTATTTCAATTAGTTATTCGAGATATTCTATACATGCACATGTCGTTTAACATCACCGTCACACATGTCATGCGAATAGTCTCGTTGAAATCTCCTTTCCGTATTCGCGAGCGAGCGAAAATATTTCTCTCCAAATATTCGACTTATTTTGTGTTTCTGACAATGTTTTGCACAATTATATATATTATTAAATATTAAATAATAGATACGTCGTTTTTGACATTTCACGCGCTAAATAACTTTTTAAAAGCCGAGTGTCATCTGAATCTGCAGATATCAGAGACAGATTAGTTTGAACGGTTGCAAACACGTAACTCTTTCGAGAGCGTTTGATTGCACGCGAATAGAACAATTTTGCAAAATGATTTGCACGTATTATCTGCATATCGATGGAAATTAACATCGCGTGTGTATACAATCGAGTTAATAATAAGTCTCATTAGCTTGAAATAGCCGCGCTCAATCGGGTCACCCGAACGACGAAGCGCGATGGAACGTGTATTACACCTACTACGCACCTCGCATTCAGATTTGATGTTGATATTCTGGGTGTCTCGCGTCTGCCGACGGTTTTTTTTTTGGCTTGAACAAAAAATTCTATTTTGAGATTCGTTTTGAGACAAAAAGTTCTTGCTCGCTATGGCCGGTTATTCACAGACCGATCTTACATTTAAGTTCGTCTTAAGATGTTGTACGGATCGTTTCATTGGCCACGGAGCATCTGAAGGTGAACTTAGGATCTTAAATATAAGATTCTCGACTATAAATATCGGCCTATATCTCTTCTGCCTCGTAAACTCGGTCTTTTAACTTTCCTGCTTTAACTTTGTTGCGCTTCTGTTACGATGTTGTGCACTCATTGCAGCAGACTGACACAAACGAAGTAGTCTGCACAGTCAATCTCGATAACAATCTTATATCTTTCAAAGAAAGAAAACGTAAAGAGAATTTATCTTAAAACGTGTTTTTCTGATTGTTTATCTGTCTGTTCTGAAATCTAGAATAGTAGAGTACGAGATCAAAAATGTGACTATTCGGACTTACATAACGAAACGATTCGCATATTATCACGTTCCGCTGCAACTACACGATTTTGCATGACATAACTCGCTCGTTCGCTTCCTCTTTCTCTTTTCTTTCTCTCTCTTTCTCTCTGTCCTGCCGACCAAGGATAAACTCTCGGTTGAATTATTCAATATTTATCCGGTGTGAGATGGATTTCTGTTTCTCCTGTTACCGCGCCCGATCGAGATACGGCGATAAACGTAGAATAAAATTGTTTTCTACATATGTACGTTTCATTCATAACGCACAAGCGCAGTAATATTTCGTGTCGGACAAATTGATCTTATCGGACACTTTTCTATCCTTGAATTTAACGAGACGATGAGATTTCTCGCGTTAAAAATTGTCTGATCGCTAATGGACTGTGTCACCTGTGTTTCGATAATGATAGACTCTATTATATCGCTATATATTACAATCGTTGCGAAAATACGCGACTGGTTGTGTGACTCACCTATCGCACCACGTTCCATGTACGGTCGTGTAACACATCGTAATGCAGCGGATGAGCATCACGATAGAGAGTATACGCCTTGAAACAATAGGCACTTTAGTCCAACTGCTGTATATTTAAAACTCAGCGCGATGCCTCGGTTGAATATGCATCGGGTTCAATTTGCCTAACGAGTTTTATTAATTATCTCTTCCTTATGGATTCGCGCGTTTAAAAGCGAGATAATTGAGTCGCTCCGGTCACTTGTATTTTTTATCTTGATAAATAATATCTTTGTTTTCAAAGTTTCTTCTCTTTCTCTCTCTGGATGTTTCATAAGATGTCGACGAAAGAAGAAAACTGAAAAGCTCTGTCGAGTTAATTACTCAGCAACGAAATGTTTCTCGATGTAGAAGAAACGTATAAACATCAAATACAAAGTTGATTCAGTCCATCTGCGTTACGTCTCACCGATGAATGAAACATCTCTGAAAAACATCTTATTAATGAAACGGAAATCGGATAAATTCTCACATGAATGCGCTTCATTCATCTTCGCAGATTGATAGAGTCCACTGTGCTGCCATGCCAACGTACCACAATGCGGGTGGCGTATACCCGAATGTGTCAGCGCCAGCGCGACAAGCGAAACTCGACGGCAATCAAAATCATCACACTATTCCTTCGAACGTAACGTCCCACTCCATTATACAAAACAACACCCAGCAGCACAGCGTTCCTTCCAACCTGACTGCAGGTAACATTCCGTCCCACCCCGTGTCGCCGACGATGACCACGCATTCGAATGTCACCACCCCGAACATCACGACGCACGTGAACACCGCGTCGTCTCCGGTGATCCTCACCTCGAACGCCATTAATTCAGGCGCCAACACCACCTCGTTGCCGGTCAATCCGCGACACGAAGTGAAGCTGAGCGCGATGCCGTACGTATATTGATTTATAATCCCACACGTACTTGAAAGTTTAACAGTTTGTTTGTATTTGTTGTTTCTTTTTCACGCGTAGATGGTTCCATGGAAAAATATCGAGAGAAACAGCGGAAAGGTTGTTACGACCGCGAGAGGACGGTCTGTTTCTCGTTCGAGAATCGACCAATTTCCCCGGGGACTACACACTGTGTGTGTGCTATCAAGGACGCGTGCAACATTACAGGGTGAAATATAAAAACAATCAATTAACGATCGATGACGAGGAGTTCTTCGAGAATTTGGCCCTTCTGGTTGAGCATTACGAGCAGGACGCGGACGGTTTGTGTACGCAGCTAACGAAATCTCTGCCAAAGCAGGGCAAGCAAGATTTTTGTGTGGACCCGAAGGCCTTTGTCGAGGCCGGTTGGGTGATTCAGACTCACGAGTTAGAATTAAAAGAGTGCATCGGAAAGGGAGAATTCGGTGATGTGCTGTTAGGCGTTTACCGAGGAGAAAGGGTCGCGGTGAAAATGCTGAAGGATAACAGCGCGGCGGCGCAGAAGTTTCTCGCCGAAGCGAGCCTAATGACCTCTTTGATTCACGACAATTTGGTTAAGTTACTCGGTCTCGTTTTTAATAATCAACATATATATCTAGTTACGGAGTATATGAGTAAAGGATCTCTGGTGGAGTAAGGATGCGACCGCATTAAAATTCGCATGTCGATCGTAAAGTATTCGCGTGCAACTAATCACACACTTGATATCCGTAGCGATACGTGTGCTGGTATGGCGTATCTGGAATCCAGACACGTGGTGCATCGAGATTTAGCAGCGAGAAACGTTCTAGTGGCAGAAGACAACTCCGCCAAAGTATCCGATTTTGGTCTAGCGCGAGATGAAAACTTCGCTCTCGAAGGTGGAAAACTGCCAATCAAATGGACTGCACCAGAGGCTTTAAAGCAGAATCCAGTGAGTGTTTTGATTTTGCTGTTTTCAGAAGTTTTCAAATAAGTCTGATATGTGGAGCTTTGGAATCCTTCTTTGGGAAATTTACTCCTTTGGTCGTGTGCCGTACCCTCGAATTGTAAGTGATATTTTTTTTGCATTGATTTTTTACACAAGACACAAAATATTCTTTGTTCACACACTATTGCTATTATTGCAGCCTTTAGCCGATGTTGTAAAGTGTGTAGAAAAAGGATATAAGTTGGAACCACCGGATGGATGTCCCTCGGAAGTTTATGATATTATGAAACAGGTTACATTTTTGTCCGCTATGTGTGTGTATAATGTTGTCGCATTACATTATTAATTTATACTATTTTTCATAAAACAGGCATGGAATTTACAACCAGAAAAAAGACCGACTTTTCACGAAGTTAAGTTGACACTTGGTCAATTGAGAGCCGAGTACACCAAAGCAGCGAATTAGAAAAAAAAATTAATACAGTTTAACTCTGCAGTATTTATAGATTTTTCATGGAGAAGAAGAATTCTGTTTATATATTGCGCGCTAATAAGAAGTCCATTTGAATTTAAGTTGACATATTACACTCTGACTTGGAATAAAAAAATTGTTAATAGCTTAACATTGAATATTATCAAGTGGCTTCAGTGCCTAAATTGGAAATGTGTTCTGAAAAGCAAAAACCTCCAAGTTTTAGATGATATTTTTTGCAATAATTTCTTTAAGTAAGTATAAGTGAAAGTTTACATATGTGAGATGCGCAAATCAATTTCGAAAAAGAAGTTCTTTTTAATTCGATTATTATTACTCCAGAAAGGACTATAAACACTGTCTTCAATGTGAATTTAGCGGAAATTGTATAGAGACTGACACGTCTCTATGATTTCACGCTTTCAGAATAAAAATACTAATTTAAAATATTTTTATCAGAAAAAAGAGAAAAAAGAGAGACAGGACTTTTTGATTGTTATATACACAAAAACTTGTATTCACTTTACTTATGGTTATTGTTACTTTTGTTTTAGTTTTTTTTTTTTTTTTAAATGAGAAAAAGTTCAATTTTTAGAAAAACTATTTCACACAAAACATTACCTATGGTCAATCGTGCCTTTGTCCAAGTTGATGTTCTCGAACGGGAAATTCAACTTGCATATGATGAAATCCGAATGATATTTCGGAATAAAATCAACAGATTTATAAGTACGAAAAATCTGATACACACAATCGCCTACTACTTAACTTTTTAATAGACATATTTCTTTGAAGTGTCTCACGGTAAAAATAGCTACGCGATCATCACACAAATTTTTAAAGTGATTCAAGTTTTTTTACAGCACAAAAATGACATACGCGCGTATATAAACTGCATTAAATTTAGGTGATTTATAATATACACAACGTATATATTATTTACAATCTCTTGTCCATTTAATTTTAGATTATCAGGAATTCGAAACCTTCGTTAAAGTTATGTAAAAAAACTTTATTATTATTTTTTGCGCTATTTTGTATTGTTATAAATATAAAAGGCTTTGATAATTATAGAGTGCAAGTATTTTCTTAGTTATTTAAGTTCTTTGATCAAAGATTTGTTGTAGGAACTATTAATTTGTAACTAAATTATTATAAACGCACACTCTCTTATTTAAGTTGTTTCTTGAAATATTAAAATACATTAGTGGTGTAAATGTATTTCTCTCTCTCTCTCTGTAAATATTTTTGTATATAATTATCGAAAGATAATATTTCGAGAATAATTGATATATTGGTTGAGAGATTTAACAACAAAAGTGTCTATATTTTTTTTAGAGTTAAGACTAACACATATTAGAAAGACAAATGTTCATACACACAATTGCACCACGCCAAAAAATAATTGCTCCGTTTATATCAGTGACATGTTTTGTGTATTGAGTAGCGTATTATTTTCGCTATATTGTTGTATAATCTGAATAATTTTTTCATACAAAGCTTTTGCCAATAATAACGGACTAATTGTGACAATTTGACGACCATACGTCGCCAAGTAGTAGCTGAGCTACGGAAAAGATCAAATGATATTTATTTAAGAAGAATTAAAAAGCAAGATCTGTAAAAAAACTGTATAGGAGATAAAGAGTAAAGATCCCTTTATTCGCATATATAAATATAAAAAAGAAACAAAATGAAGAAAACAATCACAAATGAAAAATAATGCGTGTATTAATTTGACGACACTATTATATGACGATTGTTTGGAAAGTGACGCGGTTCACTCAGTTCCTCAAAAAACGAAATCTCATAATTAATATACATATATATATATATATATAGAAACAGAGATTAATGTAAGTCGTGACTGATTAATATAAATATTTCTCACAAACACAATAGGTTCGATCTTTTCTTCCGCAAGGGTCTCTTCAGTCTGCAGTTAGATATAGTTTCTATATAAGAAATTTTAGATTGTACATTTATCTTAAATATATACGACCCGTTTTTGTAACTTTGATATTACGGTATTTTTGAGATACAACACGTATCAGTAATGTGTATATTACTACGGCCCTAATTACTATGTACCCTGACTTGTGTTTTTCACCGTGAAGTTTGGATATTTGCGCGCAGTAATCGTGCAATTTGCGTATACTCTTCCAGACATAAAAATGTTATATAATACTATTCTCTCTCTTTCTCATATGAAAAAATGCCAATTTTGTTAAAATTGTATGCCAATTCTAACTCCATTCTTGTATCTCCGACACATTTCGGATCATACATTACCTTGTTATTTATTGAAGAGCATTATGTATAGAACAGTGTGGCGTGACATTGTTACTTATTTTGATATGTAACGCGGGAATCCCGTAGTTGCAATATTAATTTTGTACAACCAACCAATGCGTTAAATCTGTTTATTTTCTACTGATAATCGCTCGATTAGAATGTAAGAAATCTAATATATATATATACATATAAACATATATATATATATAAAATAATAAATTAGATCGCAAAATCTCACGCAAAGGAAGTAAATCAATTTGATTGTGTCTTCATATAATAAACTAAATAACTACAGTGTTTATACAAAGTGCAAATGTATGTAAAACATGTGACAAACACTGTTTTCATTCTCGCAACTTTCTCTTTTGTAGAGTCTGGACCGAGCAGTTTTAGAAAAAAAAAAAACATTGAAAAGTTTATTGTCGTCCTGTTACTATATCGCAATTCTAAAAAGTTTCTCATTAGATAGACAACTATAGCGACGAGAATAGCTCTCACTGGAGAAAGATAAAAGTTATTAATAAAGGAAACAAATTACACCGTACACTCGACTACAGTTTTGTTGTACTTTAATTAGCCTTCCATTGTAGAATCGTAAATAGCATGTTATTTCGATGAAGAACAATGTGTTAATATCATTATTTGACTTTTGTTAGAAATTAATAAACAGGAGCGACGGAGGTTACAGGTTTTGTAAATACACTCGTATTTATTTCAGTCCGCAATCCGAGATAATCATGAACGTTTATTACGAGTTCGTTACTCGCTGAAGTATTATCAATGATTGCGTATTCTCGCATAACATTATTTGCAATATCATCGCGCGAATATTCATGTGCAATTTGTTCTTTGAATTCGTCGTCGTGTAGTCTCACTTCTGATGTTTTGTTGTTTTTTTCGCTTGCTCTTATAATTTTTGGTGGAGCCCAGAATTTCTCACTGCCATCCAATTTGTATGTTTTCCTTCTCGCGATCGTATTTTCATTGCGTTCTCGAAGGTGAGGTCCGAGTTGTTTTCCGACACGTTTCAAAAGAGAAAAAGGACGCTCTTTCTGGCAATCTTGTGAATTTAGATGAGTTTTCAAACGACTACGTATCAAGAGATTCCTCCGAGCCCCGTATGGTTGTCCCAAATTACACTTCGAGATCAAACGACAGTTGTGTGTCGACGTGTCGATTAATAAATACTTTGTATCGTTTGTTTTGTTTTCAATTATTGAGTGTCTCATTTTATGTATCCTGATACATTCTTCTCCTTTAGAAACCCGCACTGAGCTTGTATCATCGTGTGTCCTGGAACCCCTTTGATTCGAGCCGAGATAAAAGATATTAGCGAGCAGACCGTAATCTTTTAATCGATAATGATAGCGTACCAAAGCGTTTATTCCGAAGACGTTAATATTTAAACTTTTCCGTAACATAGCATTCAAAGAATACAGCAATTTTCTGTTCAACGCAATTATTTTATTGATGAACGCGACTACGTGGTAACCAATAACAGAAAGTATTTCCGAAATAAAGCGATTCTCATGTTCTACATCAGGACAATAACATGCGCCATTTGTGTTCATCGTTTCCGCGGTATTTTCTGTTACGTCATTGTGATAAAGTGAACGTTTTCCGGACGCAATTCTTGCTTTCGCTATCGGACGTGAATAAGTTTCTTCTTTTTTATCTGTGAATAAAAAAGAGAGATTTAAAAGTTCTAAAAATAAATCTTATTTGCATATATATAATACATAAATTTAATTCTCTGATTGTATTCTGATGTTAAAAGCAATACATTAAAAAGTAGCTTTTTATCTCTCTCTCTCTCTCTCTTACTCCACTTTTTTCTCTTTCTAAAATTTAAATCCAACACGCAGATTCTTGAATGGAGGAAATATATTTACTTTTTGCAACGCGACAGGTACTTTTTTATCTTTTTTGACAATTTCGAACGCGGTTTGACGTTGACGATTGACAACGCGCTTCGAAAAATCTGTCCTTTTCGTTGGTGCGTTCTTCAAAAAATCTTTTTTGACGATATCGTATGAAAGAGCTGTTTTTAAAAGATTTCCCACTAATAGGGAACAATATTTATCTAATTGTTCGATTTTCGAACTAACAAGTACATTTGTCTCTTTTGCACCTGTTATTTCCTTGTCAAACTGTTGCTTGATACGATGTTGACGATCTTTATCGTACACAATGTTCGCCATCAGTGAAACAAATGTTACTTTGTTCTTGCTTTTGCTCGTCCGTGCCTTTAGAATATCTCGCTCTTTCGTCTTGAATAACGGCAGTGTCTCACCGTTTTCATGTATCTGTTCATTCTCTTTATTCGGTTTTAATATAATCTCCAGCGACGAAGTATCCGGTGACTTCCGCTCCGTTTCCCGCGCACTCGAAATTGGATCATCGTCTGAAACTCGTGAAGCTTTCGTCTCTTTTTGTTCAGCTTTCGGCGGCGAGACATCTCGCGAGCTCTTAATCTCAGTAGCGTACTCTCTAATTGCCTCATCTTTTCTCGAAATTGCGATTTCATCTTGCTCCCCGGACCGTGGCGGATTCGTCGAATTTGCAAAATCCTGCCGATCCGTCATCTGGTCGCGAATCTCGATCGCATCTCGAAATTCGCAAACGTCTGCGGCGTCGATTTTCTCGACGAAAGTGTCGCTATCCGATTCCGCCGGAGTTCCCACCAATTCGTCGTCGACGACTTTGATGAACGCAGACCAACATTTCGCGTCGCACGGAATTTCCTCGATCGGCACTACTGACGACACCAGTCGTTCCAATTCTTGGATGTCACCACTCGCCGGATCTATCTCGGCGATCATCGGTCCGAGTTTTTTTTTAGCCTCGCCGACGCTTTCTTCCGACGTTGTTCTGTCGCTACAGGCGCACGTGTTGGACCGCTGTTGATCGGAAGTCGTGGGATCATCTTCCGCGGGATTGCCGGTACCGACATCCACGGTTTTCCGGTCAGGATTTTTGCTGCTACATGGTACGACAATACCGGGCTTACTAGCCGGCTTCAGCAACAGCCGCTTGGGACTTAGCGGTTTTACGCAGACGAACGGGTCGGGAGAGCGCGGAGTGTCCAGCGAGCTGTACATCTTTCTTACATCCTCGAATCTCATTGAATAACACGGTCTGGAAAATTGTTGTACTATGCGCGACGTCAACGTCGGCGTCGGCAGCATCGCGCAACGTCTACGATCGAACTCGGCCTCCACCTGACGAATCTTGTTCTGAACGTTGCTCAAGCGAGTCTCCGCGATCGCGCGCTGCGAACGATAGGGAGCGAAATTTACGTTCACTCGCTCGTCGCATTCCTTCTGTCGCAACACCGACAGGAAGTCTCGTAATTCGGCGTCGGATTTCAGGGCGAGAACCGTGGGATCTATAAGATCGGTCTCCACCTAGACGTTAAAGATGAAAATGAATAAAAACAATGAAAGAGAGAGATATATAGAAAGTATAAACAAACGCAGAAGCAATTTTACTTAACAAAAGTTGTTTAAAATGATTTTAATACCTCCACACCGACACCTTGAATCTCCATTAATTTTTGATTGATGAGTCCCTCGACCTGCGCCTTCAGCAGATTCATCTTGAGTTGCACCAGCGTGAGAATCGGAATGATGTTGAGCGGCGGATTCGCCGTCATATGCAGGTTGATCAATGCGTTTACTTGCTGCGCGTTCTTCGATTCCCTTAATAACTGATCTTTCGTCAAGGTGCTTATGGCCTTTTGAGCCTTTGCCATCGTATCTTCCATTGTCGTGGTTACGTTCGAACCGGGTACTTTACGCAGAATCAATCGGGTGGCGGCGCACGATATAATACCCTGCATCGACAGAAATTGAGAAGCCAACGCTTGCAGATGCAGCGAGGAAGGACAGTTTCGCTTTGAGCAAATGGTATCGTCGGTGGTGGTGAAGCAACGATGCTCGTCTAGCTCGGTGTCGTAACGACGCGCGACGCTTCTCATCTCCACTGAGTCAACGTCTCTTTTCCGACAGCATCCGCAATTCTGTGCGGTCTCTCGAGCACGAATAAACGAGTCGCAGAACGTCGGAGGTAAAACGGGATAGGGGTAAAACGTTGGTGGCGGCGGGTAACAAGCGGCGGGATAAGTCGAACCACTTGGATACGCTGTCGGAAACGTCGGTGTCGCCGCTTGCGGCAAAATGGGCGGTTGTTGCTGCTGCTGTTGCTGTTGAAGAAGAGTCGGCGATTGCTGACAGTTGCCGGGGAGAATAAAAATGGGTTGAGGAGCGGCGACATTGCTAACGCACGCACGAATCTGATCCAAAATACTCTGCGGCAGCTGACCGTAGCTGAGATGAGTCGCCGCGGGATTACACGTGCTTTGGAAAACGGGATGACACGGGTTCATTATTGGTTGCGGCGAACCCGACATGCATTGATGCGCTAGAATAATGGTTAGACAAAAGATTCTTAAAAAGACGAGATAAGTTGGAAACAATAAGCAACATAATCAGTGACTATTCAAAAAACGTTCTTTATTATACGATAGAATAATTCCGTGTATCTAGTTTATTAAAATTTATCTAATGAGTTGTCACACATGTTCAAAACAAACGCGATTAATAATCAATTTAATGAAACATTTATATTATCTTCAAACTTTTTTTTAAAATCGTATCGTTAGATTTTATTTATGTAATTTAATACATGTGACAACTGACACGATTGATTTTCTACCTTGAGAAGTTACGCACGAACATGCAGTTTGCATCTGCTGAGTGCCGATTTGTGGCTGCTGACATGATGGAAAATTATACTGACTCGTCTGTACGGGCACGTTTTGACAGGATATAGCTCGTGACATCGAAGCCGCGTTACAAGGTAAATTAATCATCGGTATATCAGAGGTTAGATCATTGATGAGGAGTTACGAACTTATTGTTGAATTTCTGTATCACAGTATGTCCATTTGTTCTCTTTTGTGATGCCACTAAGGCATTATTCTGTTTTGAGCATTTTGGTTTAGTTGATTAATGAGGAAAATTTACACTTGAAGATTTTGATTTTATATGGGTATGAGAATGATGGAAATGTCAAGCACGAGGTGTTCGGTGCTTTGGGTAAAATTTGAAGTTGCAGAGGTCGGAATAAAATTACGCACTCTTTTCTTTCAATAATTTACATGTATGTACATTCGAATTCATTTATGTGATTTAAAGATGTAAATAGACAGGTCTGATTAGCTAAGGAGCATTAAGATAAAATTATGACTTATAATTAAATAACATGAAATTCAATTCTATAAATATATATTTTATGTATTTTCTCTATGTCAGAATTTTATGTTGAACAGTGAAAAAAAGGAAAGTTGTCTCTCTTTTTTGTATTTTATTTATATCAACTACAACATATATACAAATATAATTCCGACAGTGTAGCGCGAGTAAAGCAATTTTCTGTTTTGCCTGATTTATTAACGAGCCGGCACTTGGGAACAAATATGTACAAATACGACTATTTCCAATGTTATTTGTGCTCGTCAGATATAGATATATATTTGAACATGACCGAGAGAGAGAGAGAGAGCCAGAAGTTAGAAATTATGTACATAGTTGACGACCTTTCCCCTTACAGCTTTGGCGTTTGTCTGTCTTTCTGCGTGTATGCGCGGAACAGATGTTTGCGGCATGTTGTACGCGTGCTTTCGAAGCATCTATGTAAAGCATATCTATGTAAAGCAATATTGTGCTTCTTACGCGTAATAAATTCTGCGTTTACGTTTTCGCCTGAACAATTTGGCGGACATATATCTGCGTATCACGAAATAATGAAGGAAATAATGAAAGATTTAGATTGTGTGTGTGGTTGACGCTAATTTGCTTCTACTAAAGAAACGATGCACTTATCACTTCTCTCATTTCTCAGCTATTGTTGCGAATAAAGTAGAATCAGGTTACATTATTCTGAGATAGACTTTGCTGTCTTTACAAACACATACAATACACTTATATGACGTTGTATCATATTTTTCAAATTTACTTGCCTCGCTATTTTATAATTTGACACATGCATCCAAAATTTTGTAGTGAAAAAAAGAGCAATCACACACACACACACACACACACACACATATTGAACAAAGGTTTTCTTTCGTAACGTACATGTTTTCATCGCCGCGCGTCGCTTTTATTTTTGAGAAGACGTTCAAAAACATTAAGAAAACATTCTCTAAGTGAAGAACCACTTAAGCGGTCGACAGTGATGTTCCAAAATTGGATCACCAATATAGTATGTCTATTCTTTTCAACAGCTTTCTTTAATTTCTTCACTGTGTATGAAAAGACGCACTCTGATTGTTTCTTCTCAAAAGAGTCGCGCGTTTCATAATGAAATAGTCTTTGTGAAAGATACGGAGAGCGATTTAATTTTATGAATATCAGCTACGTCAAGTGAGCGAGAAAAAAATTAGCATTTAGTAAAACTTTTTTATCTTATGCATGCACGTTCACACACACACACACACACACACGGAGAGGGGGGGTTTGACGATTTTGCACGATCTCCATTTCGTTGACGTAAGACGCGTGCAAAATAAAAAATGCATGGAAAAAAAATAAAACAAAAAAAAACAGCGTTTGTCTCAAAGCTCGACAGTGTTGTCAATAGAATGCGGTGTGAAAAACTTTACGGAATATCGTCAATTCTAAAAGATACTTCCATCAAGCTTTCGAAATATATATGACTGACAACGTGAATGCGACTCGCAAAATTATTATCCGACATATTCAAGCGAGGAATGCCGCACGAAAATTTCCAAACGCCCGCATGTTTCTCACCCTTGGCCAACTAAATTTTTCACGCTTGCATACCAACATTATGCTGATATTTTTCACGGTCGAATGCACTGTGACATCGCGCTTTCGTGAGAGATGGTCAAAAGCTTTACGATGCGGATATTTCGATAACGCAACGATCATGTTATTTTATCGTGTGTGTAATAAATTGTATTTGCGTTTTAAATAGCAGTTCGGAGTTAAAAATTTAAAATTTACGTGGAAGCAATTGTTCGATATAATTTAGTGAGATAATAATTTTGCTAAAAAATGAAATTGTTGAAGTCAAAGCTATATTGTGAAAGATTACAACAAGAGGAAGCAATGTATTATTTTAGTAGCGTACGTGAAATGTTCACGAGAACATAAAATGCAAATGCGTGAAAGGTAACACGAAAGCTCAATAATTTTGATAAGACATACAAGAAACAAATGTTATCTCTCTAGTTTATAAATAAACACAAAAGAACTTTGTCTCAAAGACAAAATCATATTAAAATAGATTAAAGTTTGCAGTGATTATCTTAATTACCAATCTGTATAAATCAATTGTCGCAAAACCGATCGAGATTATTCACACTGGTTGATTAACCGGCGAACTGATTAGTCAATTCCGCAGAATCTGCGTTTTGCACGACTTGTTTACCTATAAAAACCGGGCTTCACGCAATACGTATATACAATATCAATTTTTGCACGTCATGTACTGCTATCTCACGTTTGCAATATCGTTCGAAGAGAAACTATATCGCTCCGCGTTATTTCCACTTTTTACACACGCCAGTAAATTGTATCAACAAATAAATATCGGCAGTGTCAATCAAACTGACGAGCAATTATTCTATATCACACAAATTAAATAACACGTTGTATTAATTATCGCACTTTTTCGATTACACATCTCGTCCGAACACCGTTTATTCGCACTTTACAACGGTTTTATAATGGTTTCTATTACAGTCTGTGATTCTCTCCCGCTTTATTTATTTGTCGCGTACAATAACTGTAGAAAAACTCGTCGTTCGAAAAACGCACGTTCGCGAACGTATTTTATTTTATTGAAAATATTTAAGTCGTGTTAGAGATAAGGATTTGAATTTGTTGTATTTCTATACTTAAGAGCAAATTAGATCCGCAGCAATCTTGCGATCCCGCTCTCAGCGGGATGTTCAAACGTATTGCTACTTTGTTGATGAGTCTTTTACACATAATTAGGGAAATGTATATATATATATACATTTCCCTAATCTCTTGTCGTTCCCTCAATATATATATACATATAGAAAGGAGCAAAAATATATGGAGGGCAAGAATAAAAAGATTTGACTGTACTGTGTATCAGGTGCTACAAATATATTTGAGGTACGTACACACTTGTGAAAAAGAGCTTGCTACGTTGTTTAAAATATTGAAACGTATAGAGTTATACACTTTAGGAAAAAAGTTTAGAGAGAAAAAAGCTCTCGTCGTTTCGTTCTGCTAACTGTATCATCTCGCGATACTGCATTATATATGTATATATCCGATGATAAATTTACAGTATCGTTTTACGAAACTTGGGCGACATAACGCGTAACGGGAGCATGGAAGAGAAAGAGAAAGAAAGCGAGAGCTTTGTGTTCGTGGAAGCAAGAGAAGAGGAAGATGAAGGAAGGATAGGAGCGGAAACGTTGCATGCCTAATCAGACAACGATGGCAGACAGTGCTTTATGCGTTCGCTCCATCTGCAGATTTCCGTTTAATAACGTCATCTGTATGCAAGAGTACATTATCTTTAGCCGTCTCTTACATATTCTGTCTTTCTCTCTCTCTCTCTCTCTCTTCCTCTCTCTCTCTCTCTCTCTCTTCTGTCTCTATCTTTCTCGTACGTTTCCTATCTTTCTATCACTGAAAGATTTCTATCTTTCGACTTTTTTCCTCATAAGATAACGACAATTGTTTAACGTGTGCTCGTTAAGCATCTTTTTAGTTTCGTTTTTGACGATTAAGCTTTGTTCCAAATTTTGCGGTGCATAATGCTATGTAAAATAAAAAAACACGTGATCGAATTACTCCTCGATATTAAGCTAAAGAAGGGAATTTACACTGCATATAATCATTCTTACACATGTATATAAATTGATACGAGAGAATATGGATACATATACCACATATATACACACAACAAATAATGAATCGTATTTTTTAATCACACGATAAAATCCTCATTAAAATTCTATGCTATCTAAAATAATACTAGAACAATGTTTTCTCTGACATGTTATTCACTTTCTTTTTTGTGCAATTTAAAATAAAGTGCAGACAAGTCTTGGGAAAGTTTCTGATCTGATCCCGACTACACTGACGACCACAAGGGACTATGTCTACATAAACAAGCTAAATCTTGGTTTTAACCTTTGCCTGCTCTTGTCAAAATATGTACGTCGAGTAAGTGGCAGTTTCGTGCCTACAGTCTTAATCCGACGTTTATCCGGTAACGGCAATTTATGTGAATTGGTCGTGCGACGACACTGAGACAAGATCTTTGTCAGAGCACATAATATAATGCAGTTTATTTTATCTATTAAATATGATATACTTTTTTCGCCACTCATACTATTGATGATAAATAAACACGTTAACACATTTAGTCAATAAAATTAAAGAGCGTCTCGTAAATTTATTTCACGTATATGATGTTGACGGTTTAAAAAAAGTTTTTAATACGTTTTATTTTTACATTAGAATGTTGAGATTTTAAGATTGTGCGTTACATTCTGCTCCACTTACTTGCAGTTTTCTCACTTCGGTGGAAACTACAATTACGTAGTGAACGCATGCGAAATGACGTTCATTATATTTCGCGCGTTATCGTTTGTTGAGATAAACTATTTTATTGTTAGTTAGTGGCCTCTCATGGTTTCATCTCACGATGGCCGGTATATCTTATGCTATTTTACTTATGTTGGATTTTATGTGTGGAATTTGCCAGGCTCATAGTTGCAGGATATTAACATATGTTTACAATCTATGTAAACTTGCACTACTTTGCCGGAATTTTAACAAAGCAAAACTTTTATATGAAAAAACTGGTTGGTATTTCGTTTATGGATGTTTTTGAAGTTTAATGCGCTTTAATCCGCGACGGAACCGGGATTTGTATTCCACACGCTCCGTCCTACCACTCTCTCTCTCACCACGCGCGACTTAATCGATAAATTATCGAGGGATTCGTAGAACCCAAAAGCGGGTGCAATTCGCGTAATTCACCGATCGCTATGCCGGTGCCGTCGCTAGAGTGTACAAAAAAAAAACTGCACGGCTGGATGCGGCAGACAGCGCACCTGCGATTTGTTTCCTGTTTTAATGTGTACGCTTTCGTGTATATGTACATATATATATTTATGTATATATGTATATATAACATAGAACAGAAATATTATATTTTTTGATCGACGCGCTCGATCGATAGAATCGATGCTTCGATCGGTGCAAATCCGACACTGCGCTCTGTCAGAAAATACGATATAGTTTGTCTTATAGATATTGATACTGCTTTTGATTTATCGCGCTACGTAGAAAAAGACAATATTGTTTATTTTCGCACGCGCGCGCGTGTGTTTGTTGAGATTTCGCAGTTATAGATTACAATTAATATGCGCGGACAATACATTTCTATTAGTTCATTACAGAAGATAGAAAGACGAGAGAAGGGGAGATCTAATTATTTATACGAAAAATTACATCGATATAAATGTGTACAGGAGACGCGGTTCTATTTAGTACTGCCGAATTTAGCAACGCTAAACAGGACTTTGGCAGCGTTATGTGCTCATATCGTCCTTTGATACGCTGTTCGATGGACTATTACGTATACCAGTTACGGCTGGCGTATTAATTGCTCAGGAATGAAATTACAATGTGATACCTCGTGAACAGTATAAACACATTTCTCGTTAATCAGATTGTAAGAACGTTTGGTGGAGTGACCGATCTTTTATCGACTTAGCGTAGAGAGATAATTGATAATCGATATATTTGTCTCGAAGTACTTGTTACTTTATACGCATTTATCTGAACAATGAACTGAATATTTACCTGAAAAATGAACTGAAACCTTAAACACACATAAAATACTTTTATTATTCAAAAATTGAGTAAAACATACGTTTTCGCGTCAAAATGAAAATAATTGATAAACTGTTGCGCAGAGCGTAACTGCATTTTTTCGCACGGTCGATCGACATTTGTGCCGCGCGTATAACAATTAATTACACAAAATGTTTTTTAGACTTACCAAAAAATAATTGAAAGAATAACGAGATCTTACTGAGAGACACGTACCGTATAATTAATTGTTGTATACATACGACGAGAGCGAAACAATTAATTCTACATGAAATATAGATTACATATAGCGAGTATTTTTTTCTTTTTTTTCGTCGTTTTGTTCTCAACGACGTCCGGCGCGAGATCTAATAAATTGAAGTCTGTCTTCTTGATCACTCACCTTGATCATCCACAGCTCGGAGAACGAACGGGTCACATTCTTCCTCTATATCGTCTATCGGGAGAAGACGAACAGGACTAATTTGAAAATAGAAATGACATCCCACAACCGCGTTCCAGACTCAGTACCGAAGGAATCCGTTTATTACATAGCACGCCCGTAGAGTATTGCGCGATGAGGAATGCTCGTCTTTTTAGAGCGATAATGACAATGCTCTGGATACCGGATGTCGATGGCAAAGGCAGCCGTTTGCTAAGGCAATCGCCGATGTACTTGGTGAGAGCATTATCGACAGATCCTCAACGCGCGCACAGTTTAATGAAGAAATGATGCGTTCCGAAGAGCCGATTTATCGCTTCGCACTAATTTTCACAAGTGGCTGTAATTTATCTATCGTGCATTATCAGAATTGATCGGCATTATCGTTCGGAATTCGCGTAAGTAGATTGTGTACAGACCAATATCGCTTTTGCCACATTGCACAAATAACACGCCATATATTGAAATAAATTTGACCAACGCAACAATGAGAATCAAATAAAAGAATCAAATAAGATATTTTATAATATTCGACATAATTATAGTTATATTCAACATAATTTTCAAATCTTATTCCGTTTTATTCGAGTAGTAATTTATTATAATAAAGTACTGAAATGTGTGTGTGTGTGTGTCTGTGCGCGCGCGCGCAAATTATAGGATGTAAAACAGAACGCGTAGTTGATCTGAGACACTTATATTATTTTTTCTGTTTTTTTTTCTTTATCCAACAATTATTTTTTGCTACGTTAACATGAGACCGGAAAAGAAGAAAAAGTATACTTATATATGAAACTAATTCGATGTAGCCGACTTTTTCTCATATTTTTCTTTCTGAATAATGTGTGTTTTTTATTTTATTTCTGTCAGCAGCTCTCCTGCTCGTCTCGTTTATCGTGTCAGTCAACGTCTACGTTGACCTCTCTTTCTTTTACGAAAAAACCGCAGCGAGAAACGTTAATTAATCGATGTTTCCCGTGATTAACAATGCATCCGCATAAAACATTATCACGAGAATTTTTACCAGGAGAGAGAAGCTTCGCCGTTTAGATAAGATCGTGAAGAGCTTACAGATGAGTTTACTCAGTTACCGTGTGTCAAGAGGGTATAATGTATCACACTCGCTTACTTTCGGCACTTTATCATTGTACTTTCTACTGAAAATAGAAGATATTTCATAGGTTTAAGGCGAAACTGTGTATTTGGCGACCTTCATACAAAATAAATCATGCGCTTTATATACTTCATCATTGCACACTTAAAAATTTGTTATATTATTTTCCCGATGACATATAAACAATATATAGAGCCGTATACGCGCCCGCACACCACACAAAACGTATCTATACAACGTTATTATTTGTTAAAGAATTTAAATACTCCTAAGTGAGAACTGTGGCCCAGGAACATTATTCTGTAATTTTTAACGCATGCGTTACGAATGCGAACAAAATGCATCACACAATATGTGCGCAACGTTAATGATAACGAAAGTATTGTTATAAGTTACAGAATAATATATCATTTACTCTGACTTGACGAGCACTGTAATAGGACGTATTTTTCTGAAAATTAATATTTAAGATTTAAATAGACGCAAATTTTACTAGATGTAATCTTCCGTTATATTATCGTTCCAAAATATTCACAAAAATTCTTGCATATAAAGATAGCAAAAGTACGAGAAAGAAGATTGAGACTCACTTGTAATCCAATTTTTATCGCTACACCGGCAATGAAACGGTTCTTTTTACGAACAACCTCTCTTTCTCTTTTTTTTTCTCACTTTTTCTTGCAATTTCAGCAGCGGTAAAGAAAAAGTCGCGATCCGTGAATATTCTCTCTTTATTAGATCAACTCACTATGTAGAAATGTAATGATAAACGTCGCAGGTTAATGGAAACTCGGCGTTCCTAATTTCCGTTATTCTGTGTGACAAGTACTTGTAGTATTTAACAAGCATTCTGAATCCTTAAAGCGACATGTTCTTTCCGCACAGACCTCTATGAGAATCTACTTTAATTCTGCGATATTATACGAAGGACTAAGCACACGAAAAGCACCGCTCTTTCGAGCGCTCACTGCGATGAAATCGTTTTACATTTTGCATCAAAGAGTTACAAGCGTTTGAGAAAATCATGCATCATATAGAAGTAAAACTGATTTTAAGAGAGAGATTTTAAGAGAACTCTTTCTCTCTTTTTCTCGTTACACACTAAAAAACTCGATTTTAAAACAACTTACTTTGAGTCAATAAATATTAGAGAGAAAACTAACTTGTAGAGTATTGTACTTACTTAGTAGTATTACCTACTTTTTTTATTAATATATTACAGATATGTACAGAATAAATAGATGTTATATAGTACAGAATAATATATTTTATCGTTATTAAACATGAGTGCACATATATATTGTTTTCGAGGTTATTCAAGAAAACAGAATGGACAATAAACTACACTTTGTCGTTAAACGCTTATCGATTTACGGTCGATCAACCGCGTCCAAGAATTACCGCAGAACTTCGTCGTAAAATAAACAGAATAGTAATTACCGAGTGAAATGGAATTCGGTTCATGGAGTTTATCTTTCGGTGTAACAATGCCGCACGTTTCGTGACGGCACGTATATCTATACTAGTGTTAATTTCTGCCACTCACAAAGGTGTATTACCGACACTTCCAAGATGATCCGAAGAATTAGAAAAATCTGCCATGTATTTTGCAAGTTTTTTAATAAATAATGAGTTATTAATTTATAAAGATCCGCAAATGAGAGTCCAATCTTAATTAAAAATTATTAATTACTTTTTTTTACATTCGTTGCATACAGCCTTGAAGTTGAGTAAATTACTTTATGCCGTTGCAGACACTTTAACGTCTTGAAAGTTTTTTCACGTTCGTTACATTTATATGGTCTTCAAGGTAAATGATATTTTTTATGATTTATCAGGTATTTTTCTCCAGTCTGAAACCTTTTCCACATTCGTCACATTTATAGACTTTCAAATCTGAATTATCATATACCGTTGCATGACATATTTCTTTTTGAAATCTTTTTCACATTCTTTACATTTATATGATTTCAAAGTTGAGTGAATTTTTTTTATGGTATTAGAAGTGTTACAGTTAGAAAACGATTTATTTCATATTTTAAAAACAATAAGTACTTTTATTATAACTATATACTTAATGTTTACATTATATATATACATAAAGTTATATATATATATTTTTCTAACTTGAAAGAGAGAGAAAAAGAATTTACGTTGCAAAAATAAAATCTGAGTTTAGAATTCTTTGTATCCTGTTTTATAGTAAACTTATGTTAGTGTTAAACGTGGCGCAAATTGTCAGAGATGTACAAGTTTTTCAATTTATTTGTTGTATTACTTTTCCACAAATATAGCAAATATGTACACAGCCGCAGATTTGCGGTTACTACTTTTTCGGTCTTACTTCTAGTTTTCGTTGGCAGTGTATTTTTTTCACAGGAGTCAGTAGTTGTTTTTTATATAAAACCATTTGAAAGTAGTAGTTTGTATCATTTAAGTTTATTTAAATATCTTGAGATTATGTAAGACATGTTAGAAATACAGATTCTATAAGTATCTACTATATCTAGTTAATAAAATAGTGCGCGCAATATTATATATGCAAAATCAAAGTGAAGAAAATGATGTATGAAAAGAAACTGTGTTCACGAGAGATAACAATATGTAACAGTGAAAATGCAACCAAGATCACTGTTGTCAACAAGTTTGTAATGAATTTTAAATTATGTTATCTCATGTGACTTTTGTGTAACTTCGTATTCAAAAGACGTAATAAGTGTGATTTTCACATAAAAGTTGTTATTGACAAATATACAAAACTGCAATTTTTTATTCTGGTAATTGTAAAAAAGTTAAACATTTATCTGTTAGCATTTATAACGTTTATTTTTTTTAATTTAAAATTTATTCTTTCTATATACGTGTAAAATTAGAGAAAATAATTTAACAAATTATTTGTTAAAATAATAAAATATATATATATAAATTTATGCTTCACAATGTAGAAATTTACGTTTATCATACATGAGATTTTAATTGAAGAATCTGTTTTAAATTGAAAAATGTATCTATTTTTAAACACATAATTTATATTAGATTTTATGTGGTAAATTATAATTTTCAGCTGTATTTACAAAAAATGAAAGCAAAATTTATGTCTGAAGTTCGGCAAATCTAAATTAGAATAATATATTTCAATGTTACTACAAAGACGCGCTGCATATACAAAGTTTATAGCGATATTTCCTGTGTAAGATAAATTTTTATGAGATTCAACATGCTATTTCAAATGTTTGTTGCACTTAAATGGTTTTTCACATTTGTTAAATACATGCAATCTGAAAGTTGAATCAAATTTTTCAAATCTTTCTATAAAGAACCATCAGATAATATAAAGGAGAAATGTTTGAAAATATACAAGTTTTTAGTAGAAACAGGCGTGCAGAGAGATTTAAAAAAAATATATAAAATATCTGCGAATGTTTACACAAGACAAATCAGATATGTTAATTAAACTTACTTTATTATTAGTAATAAATGAAGGATAGTAACCTTCGGGCTCTGAAGTCTTTAACTGAGTAATGAAATAAATTCGGTCGTAAGGAGCCGTTTGCAGGATGTTTTGCAGAAAATGTGCTTTTATATATATATATGTACACGTATAAACGTGTGAAATAATTTTTTT
>QVOB01001528.1:0-20275 GCA_014839585.1 Pseudomyrmex concolor | reverse complement strand
TAACTTGGTTTTTTGTTAGTTTACCTGCTCTTCGATCGCAAATAATATTGTGCATGATGCAACATGACGGTCGTAGAAATCACACTTATAAAATATGCTAGCTATTGTCAACATCTATATTTTTTTTCCAATAATGAGAGGCGATGTTTACTTCGAATCAGTAATTCGAACAATTAAATTACGCGCGCGATATTGTTTTCTTATCGAGTCGCATCCTATGAAAACGAATGAATAGTCAGTTATCGGTAACAACAGAGACACGGCAATCAGAGCGTTTGTCAATTGTCATAAAGCTCTGTTTATTTCACGCGGACATCACGCGTCTCATCAACAAACTGGGTCACGTAGTTCTGGTAGCGCGCGCACTTAACGCGACCATCGTCCGACCATTTGCGGTCGAATGTTGCGAAGCGTATATTATACGCAACGATCGTGAGATACAACCGACTGCGTGGCCTATGAAAGAAGTAGAAGGAGGAAGAGATTACTGATTGTGAGAGACGAAGCTCCTGTGCGTACACGCACATGTGTATATGGGCGCGCCTGCGTGTGTGCCGACTTGTCCAAGACGGTAGTAGCCCCAATGCGTCTGGCAATCGTGAGCTAACTGGACAAATGAACGGTTGGCTCCGCTTCTTCTCGCTGACGATATTATCCTCTCTATTGATGGCGTCATTACATGGCGACTCACAACGTCGGGAATGTACTACACGGCGTATTTTGTAATATTTACTTTTACGCGCTCTCTTGTGATATTTATTTACATTAAACAGTTTAAAAAGAATAATTCTCTTTTAACAAAGACGTGTATTTGTTCTTGGAGAAGCGAGCTTGCTCCCGTACGTATGTACGTGCGCGGATGAAGTAAATGTGCATGCAATAAGCAGCTCGAGATCTCTCGATTAATAATTAAGAAAATCCCGTCTTTCTGCACTCACCTGCTTTGTACTTGTAAAAAAGAGTAGCAAGTTCCAAAAAGTTCCAATTACACGGCCGGCAACTCCTGCTTTGTTTCACGGCCCGTGCCCGTTGGTTTATGTATCTTCTCTCTCTATCTTTCTTCCTTGCCGTTCTTCTAGATTTCTCTTCTTGTTTTTTCTTTTTCTTTTCTTTTCCTACCGACGTGCGAACTTTGTTGTCTTGGTAGCTGCCTAGTTTGTGATTTCTCGATGCTACCTTCCCTACGCTCACAGCGCACAGTCTACACAACTTAGTGTCCCGTTAATTTCTTGCGATCCGCAGAACGATTACCGCACTTGTCCGAAAATTTAGCGCTTTCGGTGTCTCTTAAATCTCTCTAGCAGTGAGTTAAATCTGCAATAGCAGCTCGGCGCGGCGTTCCGAAAATACGTTTTCGCGTACACACGATATAGATAATTCCCGTTTCTTTCTTCGCGCCCCAAAAATCCGTGCGTATTAAACAAATTAAGAAATTCCTTAAGACGTAAATCGCGATGTGACGGTAATACATTCTTTTTATTTTCAGCAATGAAATCACTTGACTCGACGTTGTACGAGATATCTTGCAATAAGTAATCGAGTAATAAAATATATAATTTAAGTTATAAAACCGGCCACAAAAGACTTAAATTAATAAATGTTCTTCTTATCGTACTTTGTTAATTTTAATTTTAACGTGTTTTAGACTTGTAATTAATCCTTTGTTAATATAGTAGCTGATGATGATTGAAAATTAATAAACAATCGAAACGTCCCAAGAATTGAACTGAATTTTACTTTTAACCACCACCATCAGTGGATAGAAGGCTGTATGATATATCTCATTGATTAAAATACATAATAAATATTACTTATTCTCTAATAATACAAGTAATTGAATAAAAAAATATTGTTGATGAGTAAATACTTAATACTACTATACGCAAGATGTAAAAACACGGGTAGAGCAATACATATTTCAACGAAACGGGGAACAGAAATCTCGATTAATATTTATAAAGTAACGCACTCTCTTTATGTTCCGTACGTTACGCTACAGCGCGCAATAGCAGTTCAGACCGCATAACATCGCGAATTATAATGTTCCGCGGTACATCGTAATGCGGTAATTAAATTAGTTCCTCGCTTATAGTCTCGTCTTCGAACAGATTCTTTGCCCATACGTGTTTACACGATTTTTAATGACAGAAGTAAAATCAACCTTGTTTATTTTTTTTAATTATCGCCCGTAAGATTAACGAGAGAGAAAAATGTTTTTTGATACCAACAATTCGCGCGCGCACGTTAAGAGGATGCCGAACCGTCCTGTTTTATTATCCTATTATGAATTATAGTTTTTAGATTTTTACTTAACTGCACAAATTAGAAAACGGTTCTCCAAAATTAAAAGAAAATAGTCTAAAGACTCGCTGCAGTCTAATAAATGTTTCTGAAACGAAAAAATTTTAGGTTTAGCTTAATCAACTTTCTTGATGACAAATTCTTTTGTTTCAGAAACATTTATTTCCTGCAGTGAGTCTTTAGATTATTTTCTTTTAATTTGGTTTGAGAACCGTTTTCTAATTGTTTTGTGCAGTAAGTATACGACGTAAAAATCCGAAGACTGTATTCATAGTAAGCTGATAAAAAAAACAGGACGGTTCAGCATCCTCTTAATTCGACACGTGTGTGTTGCGCATGTGTGTATTTTCGCATAACACGCATTATTGCGGAAATACACATTTGATCGCGGTCCCATCTAAATTGTACGCGAAATCGACGTAGTCGCCTGATGGGATTACGACGAACGTTGAAAGATTGACGGCCGAATCCGTCAGCGGTTTTCCACGGCGTGGACGGACTCGGGATTTTCTGCAATTTTCTTCGCGCACGGCCTTCGACACCGTAGGCCGTGCACGTTCCGAGGCTTCGAAAGCTCGGCATTCAATTCGAATCGCGTACGCTTGCGGTTGATGGAAGCTTGAATGAGTGGCACGTGGATGCGATGTGCGCGAATACGTTTGAGTTTATAACGTCGTCTCTCGGTGCGATGTTTTATTTCGAGCGTTTCTGAAGATTCAAATTAGTTCCGAAGAAGAATTAGAAATAGATTCGCGCGAAGAGATTCGACGTTGATTCTCTTCCTCCTCCGCGTTTGAATGAATCCTCGATAAATTAGATGATGAAATGTAATTCAATATCTCCCTCTCCCTTACGATAAAAATAGATTTCATATGGCACGCTTCGTGTGAAACACGAGAATAGCGGCCAAAATCATTGGGATGTATACAGTGACGCAATTAGCAACGGAGAATCGCGTCTCGTTGACGTAGAGGAAAACATCGATGAGACAATATATATGGCGTTACGCTTCTCTCACGAGTGTCCCCGTGGTGCTCGTCGAATTCTCTCCCCTGTCTTGCGAAGACGGACACACGCAGGGGAGAGAAGGGACGGTCTCGTTCTCGGTCTTCTTGGTGCCTGTACACAACCACCATCGTGCTGGATCACGGGGGCGTCAAGAGAGGCAAGAATAGCAGGACCGCCGAGGGGTATACGGGTGTATCGGGGGAGTGAAGCTTAACGCATGTGCACAGGGCGCTTCGCGTCGCGGCGCTCCGGTCCCGCCGGTCGGAGGCTGCGAAACCGAGCGGGTGGAATTCGCGGATCAGAGTCGTCGCATCTCTCGCTTAAGATATACATCACCGCGGCATCGTCCGCGGCTTTCCATGGGTATCGGCGAGCGCAAGACCGTCCCGACGCTGGCCGACGACACGTACCAAGCGCCCGTAAGGACCGCCACTCGTGAACGGGATGCCGCGTTCGGAATTCGCCCGGTGACGAATGATATCACCCGAAATCACGGTCTCCCGTGCGACGCTATACACGTGCGGTACGCTTTCGAGTATTTCGGCTACGAGTTTTTTGTCAAAGTACTTGAGGGACAGATAAAGCCCGAAGGATCGGCACGGGGATCGAGTTCCAGTTAACGAATCCTGAAGGATCGACATTTATTTTCTTGGCACTTTGGAAAAACAAAACAGAAAAACCAACAACAACCTCGCGGGATCATTGTGCTTTAGCTTCCGAGCTGGAGCTGTTAATATTTAAATAAGGACACAATCGAATGATTGAGAGAAAGTGTGACATCGTGAGAAGCTCGTCGAAAAATATAAACACTTTTGTCCACGTCCGATAAAATTCGTTCCGAAGGATTTGATTTCTTCGTTGTCTCTCGGATATAAGAAATTTCGAAAGAGGAACTTCGAAAGAAATTTCGAATTTGGAGAACGAGATCCGACGATTTTGTGCTTTTGTAGAACGTTATTTCAGGGCTTCTCACGTCATAAGTTCGCTATGTCTTGAAGAAGCCCGATCCCAGTAAACTCAGGTTTTTGTCCCGGCAGTTAACGTCTGAATAAAGTGCGACGAGGATAATTTTCGGATGACCTGATCCCCTTCCCGGATGTCACGCTAAGTCAATCGCTCGCTTATTTTTTATTATTATTCATCAGCACGCAGCTCTGTCAGCTGACAAATTACACACTGCGATTCTTCAATATCTTCTTAAGACAATCCGACTAAGTGAGACTTCAAAAAAAAAAAAAAAAAAAAAAAAAAAAAAAGAGAGAGATCGGAGTTCGATCGTAAAAGCGCTCCGAGATATTTTGTGTGATTTCTCGTAAAAATCGTGTGAAAAAAGTATTGCATAGTGAGGAAAGGGTGATATGGTGAATGGACTCACATGGTTCTTCTACCTGATAGACAGTGAGTCTGCTCGAAGGACACATGATTCGTCGACGGTGTTGGGTTTTTCTGATCCCACGCAGTGTCCCGTTGCGCCTCGCTCGGTGACTGTCGGCGAATTCGTTCGCTCTTCGTGGACAAAGACTTCTGAGAAGGTCGTGCGTAAAGGGAAGTACCAGCCACGACGGGGCCCAGCGCCGGGGCGGAGACAAGGCCCCCGGTGCAGGGAAGAAGCAAGGCAGGGGGAGAAGTCGAGTTTAGCGTAGCAGCAACGGCCCTGAAACTACAAGGAAGAGCGACTACCCCCTTGAACAGGGGGGAAACTAAGAGGCGACCTCGCCGACGGAGGCGACGGAAAAAGAAGCGACGGAGGTGAGCGGATTATATCAGTCAGATAACCTTATAATTAACCATCCATGAGTTATTGTTGAAGGTTGTGTACATAATAATACATAGCGCGCGTCTTTGTGTCAGTTTTTTTCTCAAAATAAAAATTGCACATTGAAATTAAATGAATAAGTAGATAGTGGACGAGACAGAGAAAAGTGAAACTTGTGATATTAATTAGTTTATATAATAGAGAAACGCATACAATAATTAAATAAATAATGCGATATTAAACGCATACAATATATTAAATTGTTGTAAACAACTTTCTCTTGGCTGTCGACTCTCAACATTGAACGCGTGTATTCGAACATCTAAATAACTAGTTTTTATCTTTGATTAAAGATATATCAACTTGTATGTAATGCGCGTTTTGTAAGTGACACACACGCGAACGTGAAATTGCACGAAAGATAATGCGACATTTAAATTAAACGTCGAATCACAGTGTGGAACATGCTTCGAGTGTCACATTACGAAACTCATAACGAGCGATCGACGATCCTGCCAAAATTCGTTTATACACTTTCCGCTTATTCGTCAACATTTGCGTGGTCATTGACGAAGTACGCGGACGATAGTTATCTCTTGTTCTACAATTCTTTCGCGCGATATTTTTTTCTTTATTCGTGTAAACAAAATTATTTTGTATTAGACAAACATACATCTGTAATTTTACAACATGATATATATTATTGGTGATAGATGCACGTAGAAATTTGTGTGCAATCTTAAGTTTTTTAAACAACTAGTTTTCTAAACAACAAAAACTTAATATAAAAATTGAAATAATTTCATAACAACCAAATTGATTCTTATGCATTTATTACGCGAGTTTAGATTATGCATTGTGAGACAATTCGTAAACACGATCATTTGCAATAGTCAACGACCTGCCGCATAGATTAATGACGCAACATTATGTTTTCCGCGAAAGCGCTTATCGAGCCACGCATGAAGCGTTGAATATATCTGCGCCGCGTGCTTGAAACGTTTGGCAATTCGCTAACTGCTCTTAATTGTAATTGATCTGCAGTAGATCTCCGGGCGGCTTGTGCGGTCGATACAAAAAAACACAGATTCCAGTGTTAACTGCAATTTATTCAGCTTCTTGTAGCCGACCCGGCTGCCAATGATCGTTCGGCTACTACATTCTACAACGCGTCGCAATTTCGTTTTTCTTCAGATATGTTAACAAATTTTATCAACATGCCGATCGAATACTCGCGAATACCGCTTACGAGAGTTCGCGAGATGTACTCGAAAAACATCCCGAATATCTTTCTCTCATCTTTTCGTCATTTCGGACTCTCTCTTTTTGCGCGATCGAAACTTCGAGGATTCCGTTTTTTAACGTTACAATTTACTTGTGTATTATAAAATTGCTGAATATTTGTTTGTTACAAGTTGCTTCAATGTTCAATTATTTTCTGCAAATATCGAAATTCTTGTTTTCCAAACTGAAGAATGGAAAAACGTTGATATACATCACTGGTATATGGAGTACTATTCCCTGTAGATACTCTTCTTCTTCAACTGTCGACACTGCGACATTTCTCACAATGTTTTTTTTTTTTTTTTCGTCGAACATCGGTGTGAAAAAAGGGCTAGGATACGACGCGAATAGAATTCTTATCCCTAAAAGCAACGAGACGCTGGTTGGCTATGGGTTCCCCTCATTCGTATTACGTCCCTTCCGCTCACGATATAGAAGGGGGAGGAAGAGCGAGCTGGTAGAGGGACGAGAGCAGGGGGAGAGATCGTCGGGGCAGGAAATGAAGGGAGTAGTCTGGGGTGATAGGAAAATTTGATGGAGGGCGGCAGAGTGACGGGAGGAAGGGGAAGGGGGGGAGAGGAGTGGAGGGCTATCAATGACGCGTTAGAGCACGTCACGCTGCGCAATGCATCTGCCGCCATATGCCGTCATATATATTATCTTGGCGATACGTCAATTCGGCCACTGATCATTATACTGATTACCGCAGCACGCAAACTACTCCGCACGTGTAGCTGTTCTCATGACTCCGTTATTAATAAGCACGGTTTACTTTTGATATCAAGACGAAATATAACTTGATTTAGATAATATTTACGCGATACGTTGATCTTGAACGCAAAAATTAAGTGAAAAAAAAATATTTTTTACTTAATTTTTGCGTTAGATCAACGAGCATATTTTATCCGTTTGATAATATATATATTCTCTTATATTTATAGTAAATATAAACGAGAGAAATAATAATAATAATAATAATAAGTATATTTTACGTAAATGCGCGCGAAATACTATGCGCGCCTGGAATGTACAGAGAGGAGAGAGAGAGAAAAATCGAAAGTGTCGGAAGCGCACGGAAGGGTATAACGTTGAAGAAAGAAAGAGAGTAGGCATGAAATGCTGAAGAGAAAAAGTTCGGACGCTTTATGCCGGCCTAAGCCATAAATTTTGATATTATACACGAGGCCTTCTCGGTCTCTAAGGAAAAAGGAACAGGGGAGGTCGTGGAATAGCTTCACTGTGACGCAACCAACAATGCCTTTATACGGTTTTAACTTTCTTTTTTTTTTTTTTTTTCGGTTTACAATAGTGCAAAACTTTCCTTGATTTCCGTCAGACGAGACGCACAAAGAACAAAGATGATACGAACAAGAGTAGAACAATCTTCTACTAATCTTCAGACCGTAACTTTCTTTCCGAACTCATGCTTTCTGCGCAAACATTTGAGACGACAGAAAGATCACTGATCGTAAATTTGCACGTTATAAACAACCGAGGTTACGAGACAATTAAAAAAACATAAAACATGCTACATTATCTGTAGTTTGACATAGGTCCGAAGAAGGTTCATGTGAAAAGTTTGACTGGACGCGCGTGTTATATATACATATATTTGCGCGTTACGTGACTAGTGAATGTTTTACGCATTCACGTTATTTCGAAAAATAATCCAAATTACAAGTAAAACATTATGTTACGTAATTATATTGCGTTTTGGATAAAATTAGAAATTATTTCTAAACTTCAACAGATGTAATCTATATTTGAAAGTATTTTTTTTATCTATTTATACATCCATAATTAATGTCTTTTGCAATTGCAGTAATTAAGAGATATTCATAAAATGTGCCATAAAATGAGAAAGTTTAAGTTAGCATTTAAAAGTTTTTATTGTTTCAATTTTAACGAAACAAAATATTCGATTCAGTTACCATGTTCGCTATTAAAAAACCGTCCGGTTATAGCTGGCTTGCGGGTTCAAAGTACATTTTTATTCTGGGATAGAGCGAGGCATATAACGCAGCCGACATCCCTTGTTATTTCTCCTATTTTCCGTTGCGATAAATCACGAATGCCGACGGACGGACTAAGGAAGTAGGGCCAACAGGGAGGGGGACGCGCTCTCGCGCTTGCCGGACGCAAAACCAAAACCGGCGGAGGATGTCAACATTCACGACAATTTATTAAAGGCAACGGTTCAAGCAATAAAAAAAAAAAAAAAACGAAAAAAAATAGTTGCCTATTTTTTTGCAACAAAAATTTCATCTGTTACGAACATGTAAATTCATCAGAGAGAAAAAAAAAGCTCGCCGGCGCGTTTATTTATTTATTTTTTTCTTTTTATCTACGTTTAAACACTGTTAAGAAGTGTTGCAGCGAGATTCGATCATCGCGCGAATAGCTGTATGTACAAATAAATGATCGATTTCCTTGCAACCCGATCGTTGTTTATCGCGGTACAATTAGTTCGCCATACATCACGCGGATAACAAGACGCGGCGGCGCCCCGAAGGCGTCGCATGCCGCTCTTGAACACGCGGGAAAAAAAGAAAAGAACAGGCAAAAGGTACAAAAGAGATGGAGGACGACATACGGGAGCGAGACGGGTAGAGAGAGCGACGTGCCGCTCACTGTGTGTCTCGAACGACGTTCCTCAAGAACAACTTCTAACTTTTTCTTGGAGGAGAGGCGAAGCGAAGGATGAACTCTCTCTCTCTCTTTCCCTCTCTTCTCATATTCTTTTGCCGATGCTTCCTTCTCTCCATTCCTTTTTTGGATAACGTTGTTGCCAGAAAATCCGCAAGCCATTTATCTTGCGACATCGGATGAAAATAACACAAATTTAAGAAGCTCGCGCTCGTAAACAATAAGAGAACGGGGATTCTCCCGTTACGTAACAACGTTGAAGAAATTGTTTTTGTGCCGTTTTTAACGTGTCGCAAGTAAGTCGCGCGCGCGCCCCAAATTTCGAACTCAATTATATCTGCGCTTTAGAAAAATTGGAATATTAAAATACGCACGTGTTGATTATCGAAAACAACCACTGCTAGAGTTCTGTCAACAACTATCCAACAATCTACCGTTCGACTGATCCACGGAAGAAATATATGAATTGAGAGACGCAAGTAAAAACTAAAACGAGAAGAAATATATAAACTGTAAAATGATTTGCGAGCACTACCGAGTTAAGAATATGTCAGAGCACGTGGCTCAGAAGATCAAGAACTGGTGGAATACACCTGGTGTGTTCTCATGAATTCGCTGCCGTTTCCTCACGCATCCCCTTTTTGCCCCTCAACTCTTTACACATGTAACTAACAACGTTTCTGTGTTCGCCGCGTCTGCGTCCTGCGCAGGGCGTCGTGTCGAGCTTGTTGGTTATGCTAATGACGCTCGCACGTATGTAAGCTGTAATATTGTGGTGGAAGCTCATGCACACACGGGGCACAATACCGTCCCGATTTGTTACTATAAAAGTCACGAGGCGTGACGTAACGGCGTGTTAAACACACCGATGTCTCAATAAGTTGCGCGATCTCAATTGCACTCGGTAATCCGACAAATCGCGTTTTAAAAAAAAAAAAAAAAAAAAAAAAAATCATCGCACTTTTCCGTAGAATCTTTTTTATAAAAACTTTTCTATATAATTAATTTATTTATTTAGCTTGGAGTGTTCGCTGTTTTTTTTCTCAAACAAAAGGCGAACAAAGAGATCGGCAAACTGACACGTTTAGTCGCTACTATATTCGAAGAACAAGTTAAAATCGGCAATGTACTTCGCAACCAGTATGTTATTAATTGAGTCGATTTGATGTAACAACGAATCATTACGAAATACTTGCGTTGATCACTTTCTTCCGTATAAGAGAATCAACGTAATAAGAAGGCCGTAGGGAGTTATAAGGATACCGAGGTCCTTTCTTCGGGGTTTATTGCTTTCTTCGTTTCCACAAAATTGCGGCTTTCATCTCCCCTCTCAATTGAGAGTGTTAGTTCGTATTGCTAATTTTGTTTTTTACTTAATTGATCATTGTCAGATAAACAATTATTTAAAATTTTTATAAACTTAAAAAACAATATTTTATTTAAAACAATTTTAATTTATTGTATAAACACGTTATCGTATCAAAATATCAGCAAGCGCGGCAAAACAAAAAAAAGATTGAACGTATTAACGATAATAATGATCGAGCTCTCGCATCGAGCAATTATTTCTCTCAACTCGTCTAAAATACCGGAACTCCTCTAACATATCGATCGGGTCGATCGACGAGTTTCAAGAGGAAACGTATGGTTGATGCGCGTGTGGTTACATTAGAGGTCGGCTGTTCGAAATTCGTCGGCAGGCAGGATATCATCTACCGTACCTCTCGTTCCTTTCGTACAACATACAGGAGGGAGCGGCTATGGAGCAGCATATAATTATCGGTACCGTAATGGCGACCATAAGTCATGGGCGCTTCTCTCCCTCGCCCGGTCTCCTCTCTTTCTTTCCTGAGTGAGACTGCGGGTCAGCCTGCGGGTAGAGAAACGAATGCGGATGAGAAATCGAGGCGATTGGATAAAGTCATCACTTTGCCGCTCGGACACAGGCCAACTCCATTTTCTTTGAAAAAAATTTCCAACCTATATATATATATATATATATAGGATCTTTCCGGACGAATCCGGGAACAATTCGAATCACTTCTATTACGTTAATAGATGATAGAAATGAAATATAGAGATAGTAGAGTTATGAGAAAAAAATATGTCATTTAAGTGCGCATTAAAATGATAATTATTTTTAATGTAGTCAGTCGAACACTTCTGTATTTCTCTTCACGAATTAAATTAAACATTTAATTAACATTTAATTAAATAACCAAAATTTTTTAATAAAGTATCGAGTTTTAACTTTTAATAAAGTCATCGCGGTTTGTTTTTAATCTAAATTTATCTATCTCTCTTTAAACTGTGTACATACAAAAATTATAGTACACGTATAAGTTTGCTTTAAATACTCTCAAATAACGATTTGTTCTAATGCGAATAATAAATTGTTGAGTTTTGCAAGATATAGACGTCTCGCATGTAAAGCTAAAAGTCACGGCCGTATTAATAAAATCGCCACTCTCCATTTCAAAGGTTTCGTCTTCGTTTTCTTTACTGAAAGGTCAGCCTCCGGTTGTTGAACAACGTTCGGGCGAACAATGGCGGGCTCTTTTCAAGCCCTTGATTGCACACTACTGTCGCGAGGTCCGTACATATATATTTCTTCACCCATTGGCTTATGCCAGTGGAGAGAGTTCGTCATAATATCCTTATCCCTACTAACTCTGTCAAACCGGCCCTTCGACCACTGGTTGACATTCTCGCGTCCTAAGGGGTTGGGACTCGGTTATGCTAATGGAGTGTCGGCCGCTAATGGAGTGAGTAAAGTCAAGCACCGAAAAGAACAAGAATAATAAAGTCAAGAAGCTTTAATATGTGTGTTTAAAAATGTGTGTCACGTATTTAACAATTTTCAAAATAGTTTTCAAAACCCTTTTTCACGAAATCGAGACTCTTTTACCATAAAACATCTTTTTGCGCCACGATTGCCCGGAGGGGGTGGGCGTTCACGCTTCGATGCGAAAGTAGGGTGGTCAGAGAGGAAATGAGCAAAGCTGGGAGCGAAGAAGAAGACCGGAAGAAAAGTCGAAAGAAGGGATGATTTCCAGCCGGAGGTGAATAAGAATTATGATTCGTCCGCGTCCGTGGAAAACGAAAGAGACCGCTGGCTTTTACGCTATTCGTACGCAGCTCCCGTACATTTCCCCCTTCATACATACTTCACCTTACGTATCTTCTCTTTTTCATCTTTTATCCATATATCTCTTTTCTTTCAATTTCGTTCGATTTCGTTTGCATTGAGACAAACATTTATTAATTTCAACGAAGTAACGAGGAATTAAAATAACGTAACCCATAACGAGGAATTCCATTCTGTTTTTTCATTGCAGTAATAGTTTGGTTAAAATAATTCACGTCTTGCACGTCGTGATTCTGTTACTTTCGCTTTCTCGTGCAAGACACACGACGGCTTCTCAACATTGTCACAGCCGGGGGGCTGTCCGAAGAGGGATGGAGAATGACTAGTCAAGGGAAAAGAGCCTGCGACACGGAGTAGGGAGGGGTTCCGTCGACGATGGGAGGGGTTGATTTCAAAGGGGATTTCGGGGTGGGGTGCGCTGACAGCTCGACGCTCTCGTCCGTTCCACGCTCGACGGGAGGATACGCTTCTCTGCACACATTCACGTCTGTCCACACACGCGCGCTCACACGCACGCGCGACGCTCGCGGAATTGGTTAGCGGCGTGGTGGATATCCCGGCGCTCTGCCGCCGTTCTGTTCCCTCTTCTTTTTTTTTCCACTCACTCTCTCTTTTTCTCTCTCTCTCTGTCTCTTTCTATCTTTCTCTCGCCTTCTCTGTCTGTTCTTCCAGTTTCTCATCCCCCCCTGTACGCAAGCACGTGAGCACGCACACGCATAGTTCACGTCTGTTCGCTTCTCTGTGCGCGTTAGTCACGTTGTGTAGTTTCGTTTCTGTCTGTGCTTCTGCCGAGTCAGAAGCTGTGACACACGCGGAGTCGCGCGCGGGCCGCATCGTGTGTACGTGAACATTCGGGGGACGCGCATTTTGCTGTCAGCTCGAGCGAAGCGATCGAGAGTGCGAAGAGAGAAAAGTCCGGCGAAGTCGACACGGTGAAAGAGTTTGAACAATGTGTAATCGCGGGCGCGTCGAAAAGTGCAATTGCGAACAGTTCGGTTTTGCGCGCGTATGAGTCTCGCGAAAGATGATGATTCATCAACTGATCCCGTGAATTACAACGCGCAAAAAAGATACTTTTAAAAAAAGATAAAGGAAAAAGAAAGAAAAAGAAGAGAGAGAGAGAAGACGCGCCAAATTTGAACGCGAGTTCGATGAACAAGTGCGTAGTTGAATGTGTGCAACATCAAGTGAAACACAATGACATTGACGCATTAAATTTGCACGTATATCAAAATTCAATTTATATCAAAACTATTTAATTATTTAAATTTTTCACAAACTGCACGTGCGCGAGATAAAAAAAAATCATTTCGACAAAAATGTTTCTCTTCGTCCAACAAGTTGCATCGCTTGAGATCCACGATTCATCAGATCGATCACTCGGCCGCCGCCTGTTCGCTTCAATTTAGCAAAACGCACGAACATTGTGAAGGATAAGCGTTTATTGGGAAGCTCGAACGCTTTCCAGACTTTCGGTCGACAGAGTTACACGCCGTTCCGCGCCGCTCAGTCACAGTCGGTCCGTTACATATCAGCGTGTGCAGTGGGAACTAATTACCGTCGTCACGCGGTTGCATCGCGATGTGAATCACCTAAATGCGGGCGCGAAAATTGTTCCGCTCTCGCCTAGAGATTCCTTTAGTCGCGGCTCTCTCACGATACGAAAGCGTGACGAGGGACACCGACAAATTGACACCTGTGTACACTTAATTGGCACCGTTTGCACAGTCTGCCGACAGCCGGTTGTCGGTTTTTCGCGGTTGACAACGACGCGAAACCGATAAGGACGCTACGGCCACGACGACGACGACGACGACGACGACGACCGCGTCCGGTAATTGCTGATGACTCCGCTTGTGACTCGCGTTGTCTGTAATGTTAATTAGCTGATAGCTAGCGCAAAGAGGTTCGGTGTCGCGCACGCACGCACGCGGGAGTACGCGCTTGGGGAGTACGACAGTGCGCGTAAATCAACGTTCTCGGCCACGAAAAATCGAGACGGATCATGTGGAGAAAGGTATGTTTGTTTCACGCCAGCGAAAAAAAAAAAAAAAAAAAAAAAAAAAAAAACCGTTCACTCGGCGGCGAATTATTGTTTGATGAGCTGTCCTCCCGATCGGTTTCCGATGTTTTCTCTGCAACATCGGAGGAAACATCGGGACGAACTGATTATCGAGAGAGTACAATTACTGTAGCGCGTTCGGCGACAATTTCTGATATTTTACACGTGCTCGAATTTCAACCGCCTCTCAAAGAAGTTTATTAAGTGTGATTGTTCTCCGTGTAGCTATACATCATATGATTAAGTTCTGACATTTGGAACGTGAAAATAAATGTCCCACTAAGTGCGACACCCCCATATTATCGCTGATGAAGATCTTAAACCCGGATGCTTCAAATCCGGGAATCGAGTTTGTCATTGGAGGAACAAACAGGTAATCCGGTAGGAAGAGCACGAGACAGGTCACTCGGTTACCTGTGACGAGATAAGAGAGTCATCTCGCATAATAGTTCGACCTGGTCCTGGTTTTCTGGTTTATTATCGTTTCGTCACGCACGCGATCTTTCCCGTATTTTCTCACTTTCTCCTATCGGGAAAACGATTGCCGAGATCGAACGATAAATTATGAAGTCGGTGGTGGTCCCGCTACATTTAAATATCACCACTGTCTCAGGATCTGTCCTGAAAAAAAAAAAAAAAATAATAATAATAATTGATCAACTCGTTGATTGAAAAGAAAAACGACGCAATTTCGAGTATCGCTAAATGTCGTTTATCGTAACCGGTATACAATTACGTCGAACATAAGAGGTGTTTCGATACGGTGCCGGAACCCTTGGAATATCTAATGAGCTTGGGAACCCTTCGAGTTGACAAGGGTTACCGGTAAAGGATTAATGTTATCATGCATAATCGTCTTCCGCCGTAAGAAAGTTTATGCATGATTACGTGGAATTAGATAACAGGATTATTTTCCGAGTTTCTTTACACACAATGCTGCCGACTTGTCTATAAATTATCATTACTCTTACGAACAAGACGTAATTATTCATCTTTAATCGCGTTCCAAATATATTTTTTTTGTGTAGATTTTATCTATTAGTTTATATATTAGTTATTTTTTATTTAGTTTATTATAAGTGTTATGTATTTTATCTACTATATTAGTTTATTATTTAATTTATATTATAAATGTTATGTAGTGCAAATGAGAGTCGTAAAACGCAATTTTAGTTTTAATTGAGTGGCGGTTATTTTTATTAGCAGCGGTCATGTTTTAAATAGGTCTTATTATCTGCCGCGAAGATATATATATACGAAGATTTGTATTTTTTTACTTAAAGTTTATCTATATATATGTATTTATTCTGACTGCTTTTCTAGATAGTAAAATCCTATAGTATAGAGGGATGATTCGCGGCACCGCAACGGGAACGAAAGACGCTTCGCTGCGTTTCTGATTTAGTGGCTGCGCAGGTATGAGGTTAGCGACGTATAGTGTGGAAGAGAGAACGTGATATGAGGAAGAACAGGAAGCTAAAAGAGTAATTCTGTACGAAACTTGTGTCGGTATATCGCACGTGTAAAAATTATCTCTTATATTTTCTTGTTGTAATTTTAATTATAACATGTTGTTGCTATCATACATGTTATACAGTTTCTATAATTTTAGTATAATAAACTTTCTTATATAAATCAATAAAAAATTACGCAAAAAAAAAAAAAAAAAAAAAAAAAAAAAATGACTGTCGATAAAAATGTACTTTGATTGCGTTGATAAGATAAGCTATCAAAACAAGTGTTACAAAGACTCTTCTGATATATCCGATCCGGTCTCAAGATCTTTTGCAAAAGCGCGCGCGTATAAACGCACATATATCTTTAACGCAAATTAACTATGTGCGGAACGAAAGGGTCGGACAGGGGCGGCGCGGCGCGTGGAACATTGAATTACTTTGGGAATGATAGACGTACCAAGATACCGAATGATGTTTTTAATGACGCCGCGCGGTATTTTCAAGCGCGATAAATCACGGCGGTGGCTCGTAAACCATAACGGAGTCGATATGTGTATCAATGTGGGCCGAAGCGTGGTGACGAAGGGGGTAACGGAAACGGGAAGAGTCAGTGCCCACGCTAACATTATGCTGCGGTATGAATGGAACGCTTTTGCGGAGGCTGCCTTATAGAAGGTGGTTAGCAAAGATATTTATTGCCCTTTGAACGGTTATCGGCACAGGATTCTATTGTGAAAAATTGTCAGGGTTTTTCACGGGGTGCGAACCGCATTCTTTTCGCTTCCCGTTTCTTTTTAAAGTTCGATGCAAGGATGGAATTCTATGAAATCGTGTTAGATATATATATATATATCATAAATTTTGTGCCCGTATAGTTTATTTCGCCAAAAAAGATATTCTGAAAATATAAAAATTTTCTCTTTCTCTCTCTCTCTCTTTCTTTCTCGATTAAACTGAGCACAAAATTTAACGACAGATGAGAAATAATCTTAGGAATATCTCTAATTCAGTTCGAATCGATAATTGCTAAATTATTTCTCAACTTTGATAACTTTGCTCATCTAATTGCAATATCGGCTGTTTAAATTTCCGTTTATTTTCAATTGCCATGCGAAAATCAAATTGCCCGGTATCATATATTGACCTTTGCCGCTCAGGGAGCAGCGATTATCTCTCCCACGGTCTTCCGATTTAATTAAGCACGAGCTTCAGCTTCGCCCTTAACTTTCGATATTAGGCCCGCGGCGTATCTATTGGATCGGTCGAGTAAACCCAAGCTCACCCACGCTTGCGGCACGTACATATATATGTTTACGCATACCACACACTCACACATATACGCGTACATCTTCACGACTTGGAGTAAATCGGTATAGGCGATCTCTCGTTTCCCAAACTCCGTTATCCGGTGGGGTGAGCCACCCTTTGTTCGCGGCGTCGGATCTACCGGGCTTTCAGACTCCCCGCCATCCAACAATCCTCCGTCGCTAAGCGTCGCGACGCCCCCTGCCATCGTTTTACCCTACCTACACCCCTTCTCTCTGCGCGCTCGCCCCTTCCCTTCTTGCCGTTCGCTCGAGGGTGTCTGCCACGGCCTTTGTGCTCTTGTCAACTTGTCAAACTACCCCTACCGTCGCTCCTCGTCCCCGTAGTAGCATCCAATACCGTATCCGTATCGCCGGTCCCTCTCCACTTCGCCGACCGAATCCTCGATCTTACCCTCTTAGACTGACACCCCACCCGATGTGCCTCCTTTTCTCTCTGCTTTCTCTTTTCTTGCTTGCTTGCTTTTCTTTGCTTGCCATCTGATTTTGCGTCCGAGACATCAACCATGCGAACGAAGAACAGCTGCGATTTCCGCCTTACAGGACGTTCTCCACAATTGGGTTTCCCCATGGTTCGGTTGTAGTAAGTTTTATATTCGCAAGTTGTTTTTTCACGCGCACAAATACAAGTAATATCGTACATGTAAATCTTTACTCTTAATGAAGAATATTAAAGATGGGAAAATCTAAACTAAGAAATATGAAGGTCATAAGAGCCGTTTCTGCAGGATGTTATGCCGAAAATATACATACGTGAGTTTTTAATTGAAATTTCAATTATTAAAATCCTACAGGATGCTATACTTGCATCTCATGTAAGAAAGACCCCGTATACCCCTCTTTACTCTTATCTCTTTTCTTAAGACAAACAAAAGAAACCTTAATGATTTTTTTTTATGTGGGTCAGTAAAGAATGACATCCCGTACGTCGTAATGATACGATTTTTTTTTTTTTTTTTCATTTTCAAGTGCGAAAGTTGCAATTTCTGAGTTTATTATCAGTGTGTTAAATATGCACAATGCTTTAAGAATGTTTTCACAGAGATAATCGCGAACGCGCTACTAATACCTATTAGCACCGGTAATTGCGTAATTAGAAAGATCTGCAGAATACATAATTCCGAAGTAAACTGATTGTGTTTCCACGCGGATGCGCTATATCTATGTGTAATCAAGATTCGCGATAAGTCAGCTTCTCATTTCCTAATTATATAACATTTATGCGTTTCTATTTTTATCTTATCGTGAGGAATGTGTGCATATACACATGAATGAAAGCAGACGTACGTTGAAAACCTAAATATTTTCTTTTACCGCGAGCGCTGTCATATCACTTCGTTGTATCGCGGTTTAGTGTTTAACATTAAATATATCTTACCGACGTATAATTTCCGCCAACTAGTTTTACCTTTTTATCGCAACTTACACGGTTTTCCTCTTAGTGTTTAAAAAAAAACCATTACGACTCGCAAAGTCTTTGTCTAATAAAATTTTTCGACATGTTTGCAACACATCGAGACATTGTTTTAATAAATAAAATTTTTTATATTTACGTACGTGTAAATGTTGCAAATTAGTACACTACGACCAACACGTATATATACACTTAAACACCAAATAATGTAGTTTTATCCAATTTTTCCCCACTTGAAAGTTTATTAATTCCGGATTCGTTATCGCGGCGACGATTTTAATTCAAGAGTACGTCGCGCACATTTTCTCGGCTCGCGGTCGTAATATAAATTACCTCGAGATAATTTCAAAGTTGTGCCGACAGTGTTGGATGTCCCGGCGCGACGATGCCAAAATTTTTCAGTAGACAGAGTCAACTCCAGTGGCGCTGTTTATTTTGACATTCCCACGTTCCCTCTTGCTACGTGCTATATTGCTCATTTCTACATTCTTCAGTAATTTAATTCGTACAACTTGGCGTGCGATCTTAACATTCTCGTTTCCATTCTCATAAATATTCTGTTTTAAATTTCCTCGAAAAATAGTTTTGCATCAATTTGCTAACTATCCGAGGATAAAAGTTTGTGATATTTTTTTTCCGCACCTGTATCAATTTTATTTATGTTTTTCGACAATTTTCACGTACTATTTCACGAACGGATCTGATTGTATTGTTCAAAAATATCACAGTTGTTACTTGCAATACAACATCCGACGTTTAACTCTTCACTGCTTCAGACGATGCTCCGATGTTGCGTACTTGATGTGTGTGAGAGATTCAAGGATGTGCGAGACACTGCTGAAATTTTTGACTCACCGTGTACGTGTTGTCCGTGTCGAGAGCGGACGAAGAGACATACGGTGAGCAAAACTTCAACTCGGGATGTGTTCGTGCAATGTCTTGAGCAAGCGAGTGTGTTGGTTGATTTATAGGGTGACGTCAAAACTTTGTACTCTCCGCCGTGTCTCGGGCGGCCTTATAGATACCCTCTCGCGCGCTTGCGACGAAATAAAGGCTCGGGCTTCGTAATTTCGAGTTTGCTGTCGCCATTGTGTAAAGAGACGCACCTAATTTTCTCACTCTTTGTCGGTATAAGAATAATTTAGTATCGAAAAAAATTAAAGATTAAACACAAAACCGCGTTCTGTGAATCGGTGGATTTATGTGCGAATCAAAACTTTATAAGTCCATATCAATGCGATATTTCGCGTTTTTTTCTTTAATACAAAATAATAAGAGTAAAAAAAAACTTGATAAAACACCGTTATAATAAGGAATTCTTCTCGATATTATATAAAGCATGTGCAGCTCTCGTCTCATCAGTCATCCACATGCGAGTAAATTATGAATTATCCGAGTGTCTACCCTTTCTACGTCGTCCCTCCGGAAAGTAACTAGTTTGCGTCATGAATCTTGATTATCTAATTTAAATCACGGGATAATGTGTGTTGCGATGAGTAAAAAAAAGTGATCGATATAACAAAATAATTAGCACGATGTCTCAAAATTGTTTTTAATGTTGAAAATATTTGAACTATCTGTTTTTTTACGCACAGTTTTCTAAAATGGAAAAATACAAATAAAAATTTCAAACTGGAGAAACTTATATAATTGGTCATTTTGCATTAAATAGGGTAAATAGGAGTATTATGGCCATACGGAAAAGATGATCATAGATTGTAATTTCACCAATAATTGTTTAATAGTGCATTTGTGCAGTCATTCTTAAAGATAATCTGTATTTAAAGTAGTTTATGTGCATACACTATTTAAAATAACAATATTGTGAAAATTATATAATATTTTTATTTTTGATTGCCTGCAAAGTTTTACGT
>QVOB01001525.1:0-17200 GCA_014839585.1 Pseudomyrmex concolor | reverse complement strand
GAGAGAGAGAGAGAGAGAGTAAGCGTTTGTCATTCAGATTGACATTGTACTTATCGCGGAAAAACTTTTGTCCTTGTTTTCATTCTCGGCTATAATTTTTTTTTTTTTTTTTATTTTATACACCACAAGTTTTTTAGCATCCTAACGTGTGCACCGTATTATTTCCGTTTAGTTTTTTTTTCGTCGATTATTACTCACCTTTTCCAGTGAACGACTTTAAGGTCAGTCTTGGTCTCGAATAAGTGTCCGCAACCAGCGATTCTCTTTTTCTCCTCGTCACCGGGACGAGAAACGATTTTTTTCTTTTTTTTTTTTTATAATGTAAAATTCTCTTCGGCGACTTTTCTTTTTTCGCGAGACTTTTCAAACAATACTTAACTTCAAAGATCGTCGTTAATTGCATTAATATCGAAATCATAAATATGGAATGTTTGTCTCAAAATCATAAATATAATGTCTGTTTCTTTCGATATTGCAAACACTTTTTGAGACGACGAAATTTTGACGTGAGATTTAAGCATCGCCAATTAATATAAATAGGCACGTTTAAACGAGCTCGATACGATTCTCTCGAACTTATCAAGACCAAAGTGTTAACTGCAATGGCAGGATGTGGCAAACCGCAATCGATTGTTCATTCTCGGTCGCACACGTACACACATACACATGATAACGATTTTTCATTACATTTCGCAAATGGAAAGAGCTTTTATCCTTAAGAACTTCGTGCAATTTGCGTGGCACATATCCAAGATGGATAAATCAGCAAATTATTTTCTTCTATATTGTGAAGTATGTATACCGATATGTATATACGAACACATTTTTAACAGAAAAAAAAAAAAAAAAAAAAAAAAAACTAACTAAAAATACATTTCATTACGTTTTAACGCGAACATCAGAATCAGATACAATCTCGATTTACTTGCACACTACTTTCGGTTTTCTTTTTGCTTTGTGTTCGTGATTGCAAGCTTGTCACAAATTTTCCTTTATTCAACGATCGGGAGACCGCAAAAGCCTTAACCGTCAAAGGAAAATTGACAAAATCATTTCAGCTGTTTTCGAGCCGCACGAATTCGCTTACGTAAAGCTTTGACGTACATACATACGTGTACTTCTCCTATTGACACAGTTGAATCGAAAAGGATTAAAATAAACTCGGGTATGATAGTTGTCAGCTCTTTTTAAAAATCAAATTAACGCACGTTTCAAAAAGTGAAAAAAATATTATTTTAGCGACGCGTGTCTCGCCGTAAGGAATAAGTGTACAATAATACTTGACGATAACAAAAGCGATATCAGACACAACGAAGTCGCATTTATCGAACTTAATTTGCGCCACACGCGGCCTCGTATAACACGGAATTCACCGTTGCGAATTATACCGTCGAATCGATACGATCGAACTGTGAGAATCTTCTAAATAATTCCGTTTCCGCGCGTGGGAAAAATCTTATTTTTGCAGGAAATATATACTCGTACGTGCGTAAAAAGTTTTTCTCCGCGCGTGTGACACACATTATTTTCTACAAGGTGCTGGCACGCAGAATTCTCCCATTCACCGCGCGACGAAATACGACATCTCTGTGATTTTACGCTGCTTTCACCGTAATATCGAAATCAGTCTCTTTGTGAAGTTTTCTAAAACATTTCAACAATTTTGTCAAACAAAAATAAAAGTTCTCTTTGATTCTCTTTTTTGTAGGAAAAAAAAACCTTTTGTTTGTATACAAGTTATTGGTTTCTTGGTATAAAAATAAAAAAAATTACACCAGCGAATATCAAATATAAAATTATACTAGACATTAGGAATAAACATATGAATGATCTTTCTTCGGTTCGTATCCGCGGAATGACGACACGATGCATTTCTTTCGGCGATGATATCATTTCAAAGAAATCGCCGTCTAACTCCTTTCGACCGATGATTTAATTAGCGGTATCTACACCATCGGCGTTAAACGGACCTCGTTAAAGCGTAAACACACGTTCGTCGCGTCGTGTGCATGCGTGCGAAATGTAAATCGCTATCGTATCATCGGTTCGCAAGGGTCAGAAAGCGTGGGCGCATCGCCGTTACACGTCACGGGAATTTTGTCCGCGACAATTGAAATCACAAAGTGTAAAAAAACCCCCCCCAAAAAAAAACAACTCTTTTGTGCTGCTTTCTCAATTTAGACAGCTAAGTTTCTACTGTTATATAAAAAAAATATAATTATCTCAGAGAATAACGAGCCGAACGAAGATTCGACACAATTAATTAAAGTGCGTTAGAACGAGTTGTCGGTTTCTCGAACTTGCGTATTTATTCGTTTTTTGTTTTCGTTTGCAAGCCGAAGAGAATAAATGTCTCACACGTTGGTTTTCTCGGACAAGAAGCGTCTAGGGACACTCGTCGATCGTGTGTCTCTCTAGCGAGCGAGCAACGAGCGCAAAAGTTTGCTCGCTGACGCGAAACCGAACGCAGCGATGACTCACCTCTCGATCTTCTCGACAGTATGTACCTACGATTGGCTTCCTCGTTGATTCACGCACGGTTGCGCGTTCGCCAAAACGCCGTGACATGACACGTTCTTTCCAGCGCTCGATGTGTCCCGCGAGCGAGATCTTCCTCGGTCGCGCGCGCGGAGGATTCGATCTTCGGAGAAAGTTTTCAGACGACTGTAACAGCAGAAATAAAAAAAAAAAAAAAAAAAAAAAAAAAAAAAAAAAAAAAAAAAAAAAAAAAACAGACATCGTCGCTCGACCTTGAAACAATTAGGCAGATCGTTTGGCAGATGGATTCAACTAAATTTAAAGTGTAATTTCACGACACGCGTTGAATTTATAATCTTCAAGATCACGAGAGTTGTCAACAATTCTGGAAAATAAATTTTCTCAGGCTTTTCTCGGGCTTTCCCCTCCGGGCTGGCTTTTCTCTCTGTGTCTGTTGCTTCGTAGACCGTCCCCGTGAAATTGCGGTAATTTTTCAAGACAAAAGATTAATATTCGTAATTTTAGAACTTGGCTCTACCAAGTTTGCGCCGATGATGTAAATATCTTCTCGATTTGTTCAATTTTCACGAGGTCGATTAAACAACGCGATTCGTTAAATTTAAATTCGCTTAAATGTAATGAAGGTCGTTTACATATCTGACGTGAGTCATAACAATAATGTACCGCGTCCTGTATAATCGTCGTAGTTTAAGTTGTCTACCGTGCGACAAAGACATTATGAGGAAGAGCAAAGTCCGCACTGGTTTTCCAATCCGTCACATTTTTTGTACACTTGTCTGAGCATCTGCTATCAGATAAGTTATCAAAAAAAAAAAAAAAAAAATTAATCTAAAATACTAACAATAAGAACGAGTTAATCACGTACATATATTCGAAATGGGATAGAAGCTGGCGATGATAATTTCCAAACGTATTGAATGTAAAATATTTTTGTGCGATTTTGTTATTTTCTGCACAATATTTGCAGAACAATGTTGTTTTGTGAAATTTTTTAAATATATATATAATATTTTGATTTAATTTATACTAGCAAACTGAAACACAAGCAGTCACAGAGAGAACGGTTTCTTTAGATTTAAAAAATTTCCAATGAAATTATTCCAAAGAAATTAATTTCTTTGGATTTAACAAAATTTGTTAAATCTAAAGAAACCGTTCTTTTAGATTATTCCAAAGAAATTAATTTCTTTGGAATAATTTCATTGGAAATTTGTTAAATCTAAAGAAACCGTTCTCTCTGTGTGCCAATAGCGCGCACTTGGCGAGTGAATTATATAAGTGTGTACATATATATGTATATAATATTCTTGATTATATTATGCATCCTCACGTTCGTCGAAATTTTCGAACACTCTTCTTGTCGGCAATGTTCATTTTATCCGATTTGGATTTTTATCCGAATATGAATTTCAATCGATATCATTTATTAAATGTCGAGCATATCGCGTTGCAGCGTGCGATTAATATCGGAAATTATACGTTAATTGCGCTCGAACAATTTAATATTGTGCAATTTTATTTTATTTTATTTTTTTTCTTTTGTAATTTTGTGTCAAGAGCCAAGCGATAAATTTCAGGAAAAAAATAACGTATGTATTTGCGTATTTATTCGAATTATTCGAAGTTGCGAACGCGCCTTTTACTTAAACGCACAAGCGGAGAGCACTTTATTTTATGATAACGGTCACTTTATCGCCGGTTTTTTTACGATAGCGACGGGCTTTACTAACCGGTGATTTCACGTGAGCGCATCCCGTCAGTTTTCCGGACAAACACTGTTATCACGTTTATCACAAAATATCGTCGCAAAACGCGTCGTTGTCGTATCGAGACCTTCGCTATATAGTACACATATGTATATGTGTAGAAGAATCACGATATTACACGCTGGGTGCGAAATAATCGATGTGGCGTAAAGATTTGATATCGGAACGTCGGACTTAAAATCCTTTTGGGAAAATGGAAAGAAGAAAAGAGGAGAAATATCGCGTTATATGAGAACGTCAGAAATACACTTTGTGTGCTATATACCTCAAAATCATAAGTTTTAAATTTAAGTCGTTGTTTTATTCGATAGACTATTGCCTTTGCTCAGTTTTTTGTTCCTTTTATTTATTATTACTCTCTTTTTTCTCTCTCTCTCTCTCTCTCTCTTTTTTTTTCTCTTCACGAGAACTTAATTGGAAATTAAAATGATCGAGCGCTCTGTCAAGAGATGATAAATTGCCGAACGATAATGCCGACGTAAAATTTTTCCCGTGAGTCTCCGTGACATAATTACGCCAAGATGTGCGCATATGTTATCGATTTAAGATCTGGTAAGACTGTTGGTTTTTTTCACATTGTGACATTTCTTCACACGCCCCTGACTCTCTGCTGCGACGAGGATTCCCGAAGGATACCGTCATGGTCTATAAACCGTCGAGGTCGACGTTCATTTACTTGACATTCTTCCGCATCCTCGTTATCTTCTCGCGCTCATTTCCACGATAATGTCACATGCCCTACGTCTCTCTTGTCGCTGACGGAAAAGCGTATTCGTCGGATGATTCACGAACGAACGGATAAAAATAATCGGCTGCCGCTGCTGATGAAATACTTTCGCTCCCGAACAATCACGCGGCCGCTCGTTATCAGTAAACGATATCGGTTGCGCTTTATCGAGATGCAGCGAGGATCGATAACGCGCGTCACGATCGACGTGTCACGAAAATTGGACGTAATGGCCAGCTTTATCACTTGTAAATGTACGAGGAAAAAAAAATGTTATAAAGTGTTGCGAATATGTTTGTAACGTAATTGGATTTAAAATTGTTTTTGCCACATATATGCAATATATTTATTTAAAGAATAATTTTTATTTGATTATTTTTTTAATTGTCTTTCTATTTAACAAGTATATTTTCTTTTGCGCAGTGTTTGACGTCTAAACGCGGAAGATCCGGTCTTTCGATATCGAATCGATACGAGTATCGATAGCTTCTCGAATTTAAGCTCGTGTGTCGTTAGATGTTTTCCCGATCCAAACGCGCTAATAATAGTTTCCTTGTGGACTCACGCTCGCAATTGGCGGCAGTTATATAGTCCAATTCGTATTATCGGTCTAATCGCAATCGACGTAATTATCTTCGATATTTCGCTCTCTCTCTTTTTCTCTCGATTGACATTGATGGTCGGCGACACGGCCCTCTTTGTCCGTTGGACAGCGTTTCAATTCGCTTTTCGCTTTCGACTTTCCGTCATTCGGATCGCGGTGATGAAACACGTTTCGCGTTCCGTTAAAATTCGTCTGACAACAATATTTTCTATCGACATTCGCTCGAATAGATACACATGTGCGGACACGTATTGTAACATCGCTTGTTTCCGCGTTGTCCAATTCGTTGTTGCGAACACGACTAATGTGTTCTCATTGACGGACGCAAATTTGCAGCCCACACACGAGCGAGATAATTCATTTAAACCAAGTTCTGAAACCAATTTATGTTTGATTTTAATTATTTAATTGTCGTTAAAGCTTGAACGCAACTTTGCGAATATTAATAAGCGTATTAATAAACAGTAGTTTGTCAGCATTGTATAATGCGTATATACGCTCTAATTTTAATTCCAAAAGTATAAAATCAAGCAGTTATTTAAAATATATCGAGGAGTAAAAAAGTTTGTTTTTCAATTGTCTGCGAATTTTAATTTCTTAAATACACACACACACACATATTTAGAACAAGACAAGGTTAATACAAAGTTTCTTGTTATTTGAGAAAAATTTCATTCTCTGAATTCGTCGAAGATTCTGCCAGAACATGTTATTTACCAGAAATAATACATCCGGTGAAGCTGAAGCAAACGTTGTTTGAGGAACAAAATTTCGCTAAATTCAAAAGCGGCATATAAATAAAATATTACACGCACGTACACGCACACATCGGACGGCCTTAACCTTTCACAAAAGCCCGTGAACCAGTAGGTATCGCATATTTATTCGCATAGCAGATGGAATACATTAAGTTCTGAGTTGCGGCACAAACACATGCTTGCCGGTTAGATTTCAAGTTTATACTTCGGATCAGCGTTGAACGAGCGGGTTGTATATGTGTTGCAATTAATGAAAATACGTTACGTAATTCCTTGTTCTCAACTCTCCGGAGCAATCTCCGCTCTCCGCTGAATAATCAATCGGCGAAAAGGAGATCGAAAATCTGTTCGCCGTCGCGCGCGCGCGCACACACACACACACAGCTTACGTACATAATCTACGTCAATCTACGACATCTGCAAAAATCATTCCCCGTTATCGATTTCACGCGTTTTTCCGTTCGACACGCAGTTCGAGCGATAGTTGTTCTCGTATATATGTGTAAGCAAAACGAAACGTATTGACATGAAGCCAATGAGCGAAGCAGCAACTCGTCGACAAGTTAAACTTTCATGTGTTTTATTGATTAACCTTCCGGCGATGGAAATCGGGTCAAAACTGACTCGTTAATATTTTCAGACATGGTGCCGTTTGACATGCATTATGTTTCCGGGAGGAAAGGGAAAAGAGAAGGAGTTACATTACATTTTGAGTACAGCTTTAAACTCGACAATGCACGCAGACTCTTTGTGTTTTAGAAATATGTTATTTTTTATTTTTGCGCAAGTAATATATAATAGGTAATATTATTGTTTATATAATCTTATTATTTTTATATAATAATATTGTTCGTGAAATTTATTTACACGTTTCGCAAAAAGTTTACTTGAAGACAACGATGAAGAAAAGTTCATTCGTGCGACGTGTCGTACGAATCAACACGAGTTCATTCGAAGGAAGGAACAATAGCCTTTCTATCATCCGGTTTATACATCGCGTGTGCTTTCGCTGTTGTCGCTCCCCGATCGAACAAGTTAATTTTCTCGCGGCATCTGTTGTCCTCTCTTTTCCCTTTGTCGGGACCCACCCACCAGGAAAACAATCCCGATGAACGTACACCGGAAAGAGTGTCCAGTCGGGGGTACGTTGTCAGTTGCGACGGACGATCTCGCGTTGCGCCGTGTTAAAACTTGTTCGGTTTCGTTTCGGTCAGTCGTTAATTGCATTACGACGAATTCTCGTTATTACAAGAGCAGAGAGAGAGAGAGAGAGAGAGAGAGAGAGAGAAAGAGAGAAGAGAACAATAGACAAGAAGAGACAAAGAGAGAGAAAGAGAAAAAAGAAAAAAACGAGAGGGAAAGAAGAGAAATAGCGACGAACGACGTACTTCGAGAAGAAGCCCCTGATGCTCTCTCTTTTCTCCTCTCTCGGGTCATCTTTCTCCGGTGTCTCCCCCTCGCCTCACGTCTTCTCCGCTCCGAATACCCTCCACGTTCTCCCGAACACAACGAGTGTATGGAGATCTTTTGGTCCCTCCTTCCCTCTGCGGTGTATTCGCGTCTTTCCCTCTCTCTTTCGCTTTTTCTCTATCTGCCCGCGATGGACGATCGCGCGCGGCGCAGTGGTGGTACCTGGCGAACGGCGGCCTGCCTGCCTGCCTGCCTGCCTGCTTGCTTGCTTGCCTGCCTGCCTGCCTGCCTGCTTGTCTGCCTGCTTGCCTGCCTACCTGCCTATCTGGAGAACGGCAATGTCAGTCTGTGCTCCGTTGCTGGCCCAGCGGCCGGCCGAGTGATTCTGACCGATCGGAACAGAGTGCACGTACTTTTCTTCCTCTTGTCTCACTTTTTTCTCTTATCTTTTTTTTCCATCTTCCTTCTCCTTCTGTTTTATGCCTCTCGCTTACCTCCCCGCTTCCCCCTGGTACCGCCGCGTCCCGATGTTCGGTCTGGGTAATCGGAAGGTCCTCAAGTACTCCGCCATCGAGACGTCGCTCTCCATCGATGTCGAGGATACCGTCACGTGCTTCTGCAGGTCAGTTTGTGCTTGTACTCTTGCTCTTGAACGTGATGTTCGCGTCGTCCTTGTATACGTGCGCAACCAATGCTGGTGCGTAATATGGTCGGTGATGCCGGTGGTGTGGTGTGGTGCCGTTCTTCGTTTCTTCCACCGCGAATCCAGCGATAGACGCCGAGTAGAACGACAATTTCGCTTAGCCGAGAAGACGTGTATGTGTCGATGAGATTTGTGCGTGCTGTGGTTTTTCGCAAAAACCATCAACAACAGATTCGCACGGGGAAAAATTCAGTTTGTCTCGATTTCCGCGCATTGTTCGTAGTTTGTAAAATCGACGTGTCGATTTTCCAAAGCACATCTTTACAGGAAAAAACTTTGCAATGTTTTTCACGATTTTTTTTTTTTTCGTAATTTTACTTCGATCAAAGATAGAAAGTTCGAGACGCGAATTAAAACCGGTTAAAAAAATAGGAGAGACGTTTGTTCAAGCTTTAATATTCGAACATGTGTATTTTCTTAATTGCCCAGTTTACACGAATTGTGAATTTAAAGTCACGATCGATTTCGATCAAAAAAATTTTTTTTTTTTTTTTTTTTTTTTTTTTTTTTTTTTTCACGTAAGCATCATCGCGCGCATTATCGTCGTTGTCCTTCGTCGTCACGAGTCTCTTGAACGTCGTTATCTCGACACAAAGAAAACGATATGCGTCGCCTCATTGTTATCACCGATGTACGAGTTTTTTTTTAACGTTATTTCTCGCCTAATGACGAATCGAAGCGGGGGAGAATCAGCGCGTCGGCGATTTATCCTTCATCGGCAATTCGTGTCTATGTGACTTGCGTCATTCGATTAAAAAAGACGGAAGATTTTTTTTTTTTTTTTTTTTTTCCTTCTAAATCGTTACGAAACAGACGCGCACGTCGTCGAAGGACGTTGTGTTGAACGAGGGCGAACATTTATATACGTCTGAATGATAACAAGAAACGCATTCTGAACGCGTCGTATTGTTTTCTCATAAGTCACAAGATAAAATTGCTCGCGCGTCTGTGTGTTATCGCGAGGAATATTTCGAGATACGACGAAAAAAATGCAAACGAGATTCGAAATACTGCATGCGCTCGCGAACCATTTTTTTTTTTTTTTTTTTTTTTTTTTTTTTTTTTTTTGTCAGGCCGTGAAGACACGTTTCCACGAAACGACTGGTAGAGCCACGTCCGCCGAGATGCTTGTCTGGAAGTATCAGCGGCGAGTACGTTGGTTGGTATTTCGCAATTTTGCGAAATAAATCTCAGAAGAGGGACACTAAATGCGCGCAAATAAATGCAAATAAAACGGATGTCTTATCATCGGGCGAACACATTTCTCGCGTGAGATTCAGTTTGCGCAGCTTGCTTCTCCGTTGTTGATTGTAACGACGTCCGGAGGGTATTTAGTTCGCGACGTTATCTCTTCGTCGAGAACGATTTGAGAACGATCTCAAACCGAGATAATTCTCTCTCAAAAAGACACGTGAAGAAAAAAAAAAAAAAAAAAAAAAAATAACAAAGAAGTAGCTGCCTATGTTCAACGAGAATATTCTTGGTCTTCGGTAAATCAGAGGCAAATTGTACATCGCGTGTTCAGGACGCACTCGGGATGTTCTCCTGTACAGTTGGAGCGACATACTCCTCACCGCGGCTTTACTCCTATATGTTCGTGTGACGTAATTACATCGCTGACATGTGCGACGTGTTGTAGCACGTGCCACACCGACGGTCGTGCGGCTCGACGTGGTTAAGGGGGTCCGGACGTCTCTCGCGGCTTTCGAAACTCATCACGAGTGCGTATATATACCGGTTTTTCGTATCTTGCCACGAATAATACTGCACTTTCTTTAACGCGAATTGGCGAAAGCGGCGACGCCAGAGATTTGTTTCTTTTTTTTTTCTCAGCGAAATGTTTTTTGTTTGCTCACACACGACACGACGATGACGTGTACAAAAGTATTCTCCGCGGGGGAAAAATTAAGATAAGGTTCACAACTAACAATCACGTTTATATTCAATTCACTTCTGGTAATGTTTTCTGATCCTGGTATCCCGGCGATTCCTGGAAAATTTGAGCGAGAAAACTGGTCTGTGAAAAAAAAAAACAAGAAAATTCTCAGCATTGTTTCCGAGATTGAGTCATCCAAGAATATATAGGATTTAGCTCGCCAAATTGACTCTAAGAAGAGTAAAAAGAAAAAAAAAGACGCTAGAATTTAATTAGACGTTAATTACACAGCAAACGTTGCTGCAATTAATTACAAATTTTTTACTTCGCAGAATATGTAATTTCCGAAGAGGAAATGTTTTCTTAACGAAGCCATCGGAGTAAAGGAGTTTAATTAAGCATATTTAAGTTGCAAAATTGCGTCTGAAATTAAAAAGTTTCAGCTTGGCAAGAAGAACAATTAGAGAATAGCTAATAGAACCTCATTTTTGCCGTTGCGTGTGTACAATATTGGTGTGTCCCTTCCTGAACTTGGACGGGACACGCCGCGCCATGCAGCGCGTACGATTAAGGTTAAGTCAATATTTGCATTCGACGAGGTTGGATGGACATGAAGCTTCGCACCTTCGATGCCACGCGCCTAGATCGAAGTCGGAACTAAGACGACGATATGACCTCGATTTTTTTTTTTTTTTTTTTTACCGTTCTATTCAGGATGTTGAAACGGTCGTATAATTTCGAGGAAACGCTTGCCGCTGAGAACACGCTGAAAAAGGACATGTGCACTTTGAAAAAAGAAATTGAACACAAACACATTTGATACGTTCGACTTTTGCGGCGTGTTGTACTAACATTCGAAGATGTTTTTCGAATTTGAACCGCGCTAATGTTATTTTTACACCGACAATCCGTGAACATTTCGATTCATCAGATCAGTCTTTCAAGAGCAACCTGATACTGAGTATGTTCAAGAAACGTCGGGATAAAAATGACACTGCACGCGGTCAAACCCGAAAAACATCTTCGAATGTCAATAAAAACACATTTGTGGATGAATATACGAAGTATCCCTCTTTAGGTTCTATATTGATCAATTCACACAGTGTTTGTTTAGTTTTTATTTTTGACTTTTGACAAGAATCGGAAGATTGATCGCAATTTGTTTGAAAATTAAGAGAATCGCTCGCGTTAATGTCACATTAATTAACAGATGTATGTTCCCGAAACGCGCGAAGACAGCTGATAATTTATTCAGTTTAAAGCGAAACAGAGCAAAGAGAGAGAGAGAGAGAGACGCGGAAGAGCGTTTCGTGTTCGCGAAATGCGTGCCAGTTGTCGCGTCGAAAACGCGGCGAGAATCGAATCACGCAATTTCCATTAAGCTGATTAAACGCGGCATTGACATTGTGATAATGTCACGACAAAAAAGAAAAAGTCCATCAGCTATTTCTTGTTTATTTTGTTGCAGTTTCTCGCGGAGTCACGGAGTCATTGAGCGTGTCGTCGCGTGCCCTGTCATTTATTTACTTCAGTATCACGTTGTCGATCGATAAATTCGCAAGAAACGACATTCGCGTCGATTTAATATCCGCGAATACACGCCGCACCCGTGTGCTGTTTTCCGATTTTTCATTAAAAGTTCTTTCCGCGTCGACGCGGATGTATTATGAAGTCGTCATTCAGAACATTTTTACATTTGAGACCTTACGTGTCTCTCACAAAACTGTTGGTTCAAACTTCACGCGTCTCCCGTGAGCATTTGATACCGGGGGAAGAGAGACGATTTCGCGCGAAAGACGTGAAACACGAGCCGATTAACGGACTTCCGGCGAGAAGACGTTATGTGTACAGCGAGAGAGACGCGACACGAGACGAGAGAGAACTGGTTTCACAGACAAAAACTACGGTTTAAATATATTTTTTTTTGTTAGCAAAATAATTTTTACATTACAAAATTACATATGTGTTTTTTTGTGCTCGAAGTATATTTTTATCTCGCTGTATTTTGTCAATTCTCGCATCTCTCGTGTCAGAGCGTCAACAAGATCAGAGGTCAGGATATGCGTGGGCCGATTCTCTGGCGGGGACCTCTTTCTATACACGAGAGAGTGGGTGACGGGAGGTAAACAAACGCGGAGGAAAATGTTTGTCGGGATGAGATAGCGTTGCGACGTCACGCGGAGGCGCCTCCTAGGCGCCGCCGTTCGTCCCGCTCATCGATCCGCATCCTGTAAGGATGTAATCCCGAGGAGAAAACCAACCTTTCTCCCTCTCTCTCTCTCTTTCTCCTTCTCTTTCTCCACTGTGTTGTTCGTCCTGATAATTATTCCGCTAGGACGACCTTTCTCTTTTGTGTCCTCAGTTCGAGTTAAACTGCCCGTGCAGGATCCGATCTTGCAGGATCTCAGTCGCGATGTTGTTATTTCACTGGCGTTCGGTCGTTAAACGGCTTAATGCTGATACAATGTGATCTAATCTCTCAAAGACTTCGTAGATTACCTTGGATCTTCTTCGATAATCTCGCCGCACTAATTATCGATAGTTTCTGTTATCTTCGTCCTGTCCTTCTAATTCTAGTGTAATCGTATCCTATTGTTTCTTTCGAGTAATAATGATTGTTTTTTTTTCTCTCTTACCAATTGTTTTCTTCAATCTCATAAACAAATTCGTGTGACGCAAACCGACCTTCTTTCGACCTTTGCATTTTCTTTCGCAGCCGCGAGAAATCTTTTTTTTTTCCCGTCTGACATTATATTTTAGATCGGAAAAAGAACTCAATATCGAATCGGCGCGAAGTAAATTTTTTATATTATTCTGGAAAGACGATCGATCACACACATTGATCGAAGAAACTACGACCTTCGCGCGGTTGAATATTTGTCGAGCGCAATTGCGGAACTTGGAAATTTTCCGTCTTTTGAAAATCACTCGTGTATTTGTGTGTACCTTGCGCTAAGAAAGTTTTACTGACCGAAGGTCTGCGGATAGTAAAATATCTTCGAGAGAACGATCGATCTCTCGTCGCGAGATTTCGGTTCCGCTGCATTCGGCGATGACATAACAAACGAGTTAATTTTTCGTTTTACTTTTTTTTTTTTTTTTTGCTATTTCCAGACACGCTACATCATTCGGGAATTCGAGTATCTACTGGTCCCGAAATAGACGAGATCACATAATCATTTCGCGCACGCGCGCGCATCTTCTCTCAAACGTATTTGGCTGAAACTTATACTTTCCTGAAATAACGACGACTTTTGCGGTTTTTATAAAAAAACAGTGTAAATATTAATCAATCTTCGAACATTTTTCGGGGATTTAAAAATGGTTATAAACAAAACGTCACGCATCGAAAAAAATATTCCACAGCAAGATGCCTTTTCGTAAAGGCAGAGAAAAAAAGATAGGAAGAGATAGAGGATGTCTTTCCAGCGCGCACGCGGGCGCGTGTTTCTCTTGCCGAGAGAGCGGCGTGGCGGAATATTGATTGTCGCAGAGTCGCCGCCGTCTCCCTTCGCCCGTCTTGCCCGTCCGTCCGGCAGTCAGCTGACTCGAGTTATCCGACTCACAGCTGATCCGACGCACGCCGCGCGCGTCGGTTGCTGGCGCAATCGCCATCGCGTTGCTGCCCTCGTGCGCTTCTCTCGCCGCGTCTCTTTTTTTTCCACTCGTATATTCATCAATATCTTATTTATCTCTTTTTGTTCGTCTCAAAGTCTCTTTTCTCGCTTTGCTTCTCTCGCGCGCCATACAAATGCGCTACAACGTGACGCAACGTAAGTAAGTATGTGCGCTTGAATTTCGAAAGAGGGAAAATAAACCGGAACGACTAAAGAGAATATTTTAAGTGGAAAAAAAAAAAAAATAACATATTGTTCTAACAAACGACGTGTCAATGTGTTGAATGCGACAGGTATTTGTGTTTTTCAAAGCCATCGATATTTCTAAGTATAGCGATTCTTCAAACTCGACAAAAGCGTCGAGTCCTATTTTTGCGCTTTATGCGCTCGCACGTTATAAATACGACGGCTCAGAGATAGATCTCTCTCTCTCTCTCTTTCTTTCGCGAAACCGAGTGAAATTTACGTGTCGTTAGATCCACAATTTTAAGGTCATACTAATCCCCCTTCTCTCGTTCTTATACTTCTGGAGGAAGGTCAGATCCAACCCGGAGATCCAATGCGTTTTTGTACTTCGTGGGTATAACATTTAATACTGCGCGACGTCGCGGTGCACGAAACACCGTCGCGAATAAATGTTCGCCAGTTCGAAATGTGCATGCGCGGAACGTGCATTTCGGCTGTGCGCATAGTCGAATAATTCTCTCTCTCTCTTCCTCTTCCTCTCCCTCGTGATAAGCAAATTTATTTCAAATAGTAAACTTCTGCTTGGAAGTTCGAACGAAAATTGCAGAGGCAATAAGATAATATTATCAAGAGAAATCTCTTGAATAATTATCAAGAGAAATATCTTTGCGAGATTCGACAAACATTTTATTATCTAAATTGAGTTTAAATTAAATATGAGATCATTTCATAAAACTTTATGCGATATAAAAACGAAGATTCCATATGTGATAGAGATTTTTGTCGCTCCGGCAGATCGGGATTTGCTATCGGTTTCCTATTGCGTTTGAAATCTTTCTCACCGAGAAGAGTGTTGATATATTCGCCGTTATCAGGGCATCGGCAATCGTCCTTAATTCGTTGCACTTCGGCGCATTTCAGGCGGGCAACTCCGAGTCGACGAGTGACGGCGACTCGTCAGGATCTTCGGCAGTCGCGTCCGTGCGCTCGCGTCGGTAGCGCGTTGCGCGAGTGTCTGGTCTAAGTTGAAGGGTGGTGGTCTCGCGAGAGGAGATGGTTCTGTGATCCCATCCAAGTAAGTACGTATACCGTCCGGGTGGAGAAGCAAGAGAATTGTTGAAGTCTCCCGCACGAGTGTGAGACGCGCGAAAAAGAATATTACGAAACGGCCTTGCTAGCTCGGGCGGAACAGCGGCGGCCACTTTGAGAAGAAAGCCCGCGATGACAAGTACCAGCGAGTCGTCCTCTTAGACACTCTTCAAGAGAGTCTCTCGTACGTTTTTCGTATCTTCCTTTTGCATCCGCTCGTTCATCCGCGCTCGCGACGAAAACCCGCTCGAAAAGAAGAGAGATCTCTTCTCCGCGTTTGTTTGTTTGTTTGTTTGTTTTTTTTTATATATATCGCGCTTTGTCATTGCACGGCGATCTGCGCACGATACGACGGTAATTCGATTAAAGAAGAGTGCGGCAGCATCGTCGTGCACAGCGTGATGCGGCGAAAAACGGACAAGGTATAGAGAAAGAAATAAACGTTTCTCGCGATTGTTCCTTTTATCTTTTTTTTTTTTTTTTTTTTTTTAATACGTACTGATCATTGATTTTTACAAAGAATTTGTACTTGATTTATAAGTTGTTTAAAATATTTATTTGACATTAATCAACGAATGTGTGTGTGTGTGTGTGCGATAAAAAAAAATAGATCACTTTTTCGAGCCGTATGTTTTACGTATATTAAAATTGATTCATGGAATTGCAGCGCATTATATTCGGATAATGCCATTTATCTGACTGGAAGCTCTCCCCGTCTCGGAATAAAAATTCAATGATTATTGCCCGCGGTGAATGAACAAGTCGCATATAATATCAGGAAAAAAGAACGCGAGATGAGAGAGAGAGAGAGAGAGAAAGAGAGAGTTATTGAAGTATTGAATATTGGAGATTCAATCGACTATATTATTTATTGCGACACAAATGGGAAGTGAATAAAAGAGAAACTGGCGTACAAACTAGAAAAGTAATATGTCAACCGAAGAATAACATAAGTTGAAACCCACGTATCTCTTTTTTTTTCTGTTTATAATTTCTTTTGCAAAAATATCTGCGAGGAAGCGCATTATATTTTCAAAAACACGCGCGTGTCCGCGGGGAAAACATACTTTATTTATCTCTGTCTGGGGATCCTCTGGGGGCGCGTCGCGCGAAGCTAACTGTGACGAAGTCCCTCTGTCAGAATCGAAGATGGAGTTACTAAATCTAACACTCTCCCCATATATATATTCTCGGAGTTCCTTATTGTTGGATTCGACACATCATAAAGCTATTATTACTGTTTTTTACGAAACGTCGAGGACGCGAGAAGAGACAACATAATTTATTTCCTATATGTGTGTATATTGCGAGAGTGCATATTTATACAAAAAATACATATACGCGTATGTAACACGTAGCGTAAATATTGATTACATCAATATTACTAAAGATTTTTTTTTTTTTTTTTTTTTTTTTTTTTTTTTGTACTTTATTTTACTGTTACAATCATTAAACGCGATTTTAAGTTTTGGACGCCGATCTCAACTCCGTGCAGGTCACGATCAAGGACGCACATGTCACAACTCTCCGTGCGGTTGCTCAAAATTGTCGGAGTTACTTGGCTCGATCTCGCTTCAGCACACATGATGCGCTCGAATTTTACGCTTGACCGGCTATCTGGGTTGGAAACATATCATTTATCATCGTACTGTTTTTATTATTATTGTAATTCTTTATGTTACACGATTATTATATTGTTTTATCCAGCGCCACAGACAATTACACCGATGGCTATAATTACGAATTGTGAAATAGGAAAAACGGTATTTTGTTCTAAATCTTACATCTGTTATTACAAAGTCGATTAGCGAATCAGATTTTTAAGTCAAATCTTTTTTTTTTTTTTTTTTTACTTTATACTCTTTTGGAAAATCTATTTTCAATGTATTTAAATTTTTATTTGTTAATTGTACAAGAGAAGAAATTTTATTCGAAATCGTTATTATCATCGAGATTGAATCTGAC